>VZTO01026127.1:4193-22784 GCA_013400615.1 Syrrhaptes paradoxus
AAAAAAAAAAAAAAAAGAAGGTGGAACCTCATGAGCTGAGGTAACGATAGATTTTAATAATACAACAAGAGAAAAAAGGAGAATATAATAATAGGATATCAAATACAATGAAAACACTGATACAATGGAACCTTCTCACCAACAAGACCTTCACAAAGACCTCCCCCCCTCTCCCAGCTAGCTTCCCCTTGTATCCCGGGCATGAGGTCAGCATGGTATTGAGCATCCCTTTGGCTATGCCCACCTCCCAGCTTCTGTGAAAAATTAACCCTGTCCCAGCTGAACCCAGGACAGTTTGTTACTACAAAGTGAATGTAATTTGAACTGTTTACTGTTTGCTTACGAGGTGTTTGGTGTGTATGGTTTTTATGAAAAGTAAAGTGCATTCTGTTTGACTTTGTTCCAAAAGGAGTTGAATACATTGAGAAATGCTAAATTACGTTATAACCTACTTATAAAAATTGAATGTGTGATATTTAAAAGCTATTGAAACAGTTAAGAGTTTGTGTAATTATTCTAACAGTCTATATGTATTTAACTTTTTTAAAAGGACACTGTCTGATGTTATTTTTGTATATAGATATAGACACTTTCCTAAAAAGAGGAATGTTATTCCCCGGTTTTAGTGGAGTTTAGCCTTCTTTGCTTGGCTTTCACTTTATGGGGAACCTTTTTTCCCCCCCTCTCATCATACCCAACAGAAAGGGAGCCCAGAGTTTGGGCTCTGTCTAAGGCAGAGTGGAAGTTGATAGTCTTTTTAATACGCATAAATTCTGGTGAAAAAAAAAAAAAAAACAGTTGCAAAATAAAAAGCATCTCTGTCTAAAAGTTATTGAAAGATAATATCTTATGTAATACTTTCCTCCTTTCACAGGTCACTGTACTCCTGTCTTTACTATTTGAATATATTCTTCACTGGGAATTTTACTAATAGGCTGTGATGTGCCTAGTTCTTGTGCCTATTTCTTATTATAAACTGAATAAAAATTCTAAGTGGGCAGGAGAGTAGCAATGCAGCACTTTAAAGACCCCTTACTACTTGTAACAGTCTCTTTTTTTGAGACATCCAAATACCTCTGTATCACATGAGGAACATTTAATCAGTGGGTAGACTTCTGTCATAAATGAAGCCAAGAGCTTTTCATCTTGACCTCATTTGGTCAGAGGAAGAAATACAAAAGGTTAGCCTGTAAAGCAAAAAAGCCATTCAATGAAGAGGCCCAGATCAAACTCCACAGTGGAATTTTCCTTTTTAGCCTGCTGACGCATGCCGCTATTTATGTAGCAGTCCAGATACTGTTCTTGGTAGCCATAGGTTCACAATGGCCAATCGTGGATCTGAGGTGGCAAGTGGGAAAGTCTCTTCAGAATGGCTGAAGAAACACATAGCACTGAAGCTTACACCAGTTATCCAGATTAAGTCATGGTGACACAGATTACCAACAGTAATTTAATTCCTTCAAATTAGTCATCTGTAGCATAAAAATGGCAGCAATCTTGCTTTATGCTTTTGTGAAGGCTGTAGGAGCACTGGTGATAACCCCATGCAGTAACACAGAGAGACCTCTTGTGTAACAAAGTCTGCCACTAAGTATGCCAGTTGCTAAAATTTTGCAGATGTCCAATTGGAGAGTGAGATCACGTCAAATTAGCATTTTGTGTTATACCACTATTGGCTTGTTTATTTGATCCAATATTAGGAGACCTGTGGCGGGATTTTACTGTATCGTGAAACCTGAGCTCCTAAGAGAAGGCTCACAGGCATGCCAATTCAAATGGAAAGATATCCTCCATTATTTGTGTTTAAATCTGTGCTCAGTATCAGCTACAAGATCCTTGAATATCCAGATCACTGTCAAAATACCGTGCTAAGCTACGCTTAAGTCCATTAAGTATACATATATAACAGCAATTGCCGGAGTTTTCTTCTTTGACTAAGGATTAATTTCCTAGCTCAAAGAAGTGAGCTTTACATGAACATAGCCCAAAAATGGGGCATGTTAGTAAGCTGCTGCTATAGTCCAGCTGAAGGTAGTTTTTGAGGGTCTTGAAATTATTTTTGTATTAAAAGAAATTCACTACTAGGTAAATTATATGTCCTAAGTATAAAGAACTAGCTCTGACTATTTTTGTTAACAATTACCGAATTTTAGTCATAAGAGTTTGACAGTGTCCCTTTAATGCTACTTGGATTAAATATTTAAGACATACATTGTAAGTTTAAATATTGCAACACCTTGGGCATTTAGAACTGTGTTGAATCATTTGTAAAATCTAAATGTGTGTTCATGCAGTTTTCAGTAGACTGGGGAATTGACAAAAAAATCAGATGGGAAGTTTTGCTCTGTAATCTGTCAAGACTTTTGTGATGTTAAATAACAGTTTGCACATTAAAAAAAATCACAGATAATCATAATAAAAATGTTATAATCCTATGTAGTCCAGTCATAATTTATAGGTATTTTTTAAGAACTTTTTAATTCTAAATGGAGTGTAGGGTGACCTGGCTGTGTGCTTCCTTCTGGAAACACTGTGGTGGACCAGTAGTAGACTGATGAGTCCTATGTCTACGACCTACTGCTGGTAGGAAGCACGCAGGAGGGTAGCTGTATGTGTGCTATGTAACTAACGGTAACACTTAAAGTGTTCACACAGCCATACAACTCATTAAAATCATGGCAAGTTCCTTGGCCTTGAAGGTAAGGCAATTTTTTATCTCATCTGCTAAGTTTAGAAATAGAGACCTGAATGTGGATCTCCAGTTCTCAGAAGCATACGCAGAGGGTCACTGAGCATCAGGTATTTGAATCTATCTGCCAGGTACCAAGCACAGGGGTGCTCCATGAAAGGACAAGCTGGAAGCCAGGTACAACCACAACACAGGCAGGGATAGCAACCTAGCCACAGAATGCAGGGATAGTGACGGTAACCAGACCTGTCAGCAGCCCAGTGATTGCCAGACAACTGCAAGGTGATGACTCAAGTTCAAGGCCAGGCCACAAAGTCTGGTCAATGAGCCAGCAACAGCAGCACACAGCACGAGGGCAGTTCTATATCCAGCACAGCTCAGGCAAGGATCAAGGGCCTTTGGGATGATGTCCAGGGCCAACATGGAGAGGGGCTGTGGGTGGAGGTCCCAGGTGAGGCAGGGCAATTCAGTGCTGCTCGTGCACTCAGGATCCCGACCCTACCTCCACCATGTTCCAGCTGAGTGTTCTCATGATTCACTTAATGCTCTCTGTTTCTCTCTGGCCATGTAAATATGTTGTATGGAGCACACAGACATTAATTTGTGGTTGTATTTGCTTGTTTATTATACAGTACCCTTTGCCTCCATGTGAGTAGCATGGACTGACTGCAGAACTACCAGCACTAATTTCTGGGACCCGTATTCAGGACCTGGACTCAACTCCCTGCTTTGAACTTGGGAAAAAAACAGATTTGGAAGCAAACATACAGTTGCTCAGATTAATGCATCTAACTGCAGATATATCCAAACAGCAAGGAGTGGAATCAAAAACCTCTAATCAAAGATCTCACTACAGCACAAGTTGAGGGTCAAACATGCCAGTAAGTTATGCTACCCTCTGTTAACAGAGGTCAATTACAAACTTCTTACAGGGCCACTTCCTACTTGATATGCGGACGAGAGATAATATGGACAGCCAGCCAAACAAGCCTCATCTCTGCTTGACTTTGTTCAGGAAAAACATGTCTTGAGTATGCCTCTTGAATCCAGCTCTTCAGATCCAACTGTGGGTCCTGGGGGTCAACCTGCTACTGATTTGTTACTAGAAAACTGTCTGCAGATGTAAAACACCTTCAAGACATGCTGTCAGTCCTGAAGGGAGGAGGACTTAAATGCCTGAAGTCGTTTTTCACTGCCTGAGTCTTTTCAGTGAATCTAGCCAGACTGCTTAGCACAGTATTGGGAAAGATTTGAGCATCCGTATGGTCCAGCTAGTAACACTGAACTATGCTGTTTCAGCACGAGCTGTAAAACAGCCCTGTCTGCTCGGGGCATCCTGAATAGCAAGGCACAACGGACATCTGTTGTCACTGACCAGAGCACCAGGGCAGCAGTTTTTAGGTCTGTGTTTTCTTATCAGTGACGAGCAGTCAGTCTCCCCATCCACATGATATATAATGTTGGCTCATTCACTGGTTTGCAAAGCACCGAAGTATTAGTGGCAATGAAAACAGGAACTATGTATTAAGTTCTTAAGTCTGAGTAAAAAATGCAGATTGCTTCCTGCTGGGATTTTCAGGAAGGCAGTAAGTACAACGTCAGAAAGGCCTGATGAAAGCGTTTCCACATGGTTATGAATCACAGCTCCCCTCCCAGTTCTGAACTCTGCTGCAGAGCTCCCAGAGCACACGGCAGCTAGGGAGAGGCGAGCAGAAGCTGCACACCCGCTCCGAGGCGCTCCCGGGAGCCCGCCGGCCGTGCTGGGACGTGGGGGGCGAGCCGGACATGCCCAGCTGCTGCCACGACCTGCCAGCCTCCACTACCCCCATACGCCCTCAGCCGCCCCGCACAGCATTCCGGGTAACGGCACCTCAAACCGAAACCCCACCCCTCCTGCTTGAGTGGCAACCCCTCAGCCAGTAAAAGAGAGCTCGACGCGAGAAGGCGGCAAGATCCCTGCCAGCACCCAATCAGGCAGCAGCGGCGTGGTGAGGAGGGTGCGTGTTGGTGGGCGCCGGCGTTGTGTGGCGTTTCTAAGGGGAAGGCAGAGCGGCGGGCCCGTGTGGCGAGCGGTAAGCGGCCTGGTCCGGTGCGGTGCGGCCTGCCGCGGCCCGGCTCGGGGGCGGCACCACCATGAGCGTGGCCTTGAGGTCGGTATGAGCCGGGCGGTTCCCCACTCGCCCCCTCAGGGCCGCGGGGTGCGGGCGGGGGGCGGCTTTTCAGACGGGCGCCGCGCGCCGGCGCGCTCAGGCCCTCGCTGATTCTTCGGGGGGCTGCAGGGGTAAATGTTGGGGGAAAGTGAGGTGAGTGGAGCCGTGGCGGGGCCTGAGCGCTGGCGTGTGGCCGTGGAGGTCATCCGCAGTCTCTAGCCGCTTCTGTCAGATCCCTTCGGAGGGGGCAGTGGGCGGCTGGGGTGGATCAGACACGACTGGGAGGGAGGGCCGGTCTCTTCGAGCTTTGAGAGGTTCGCTTCGGGATTGTCTGAAGTAATACACCATCAAAAAGCCTTTTAATAGGCGTTAAGGTAGGCTGTTGATTTTTGGTTTGTTTTGTTCTTAAATACTGATTCAGTAACTGTTGTATAAAGGGGTCCGGTTTATGAATTCTGTACCTGGCAAATTCTTGTCTTTAGCATGATTAATGTGCTTATATGGTATATGTGATCCTTAATTTTCAAGTCTGAGAACCTCATGCTTGATATGGTAGAAATTATTGTAGAAGAGGCACCAAACTACTTGCATTTAAGCACTACTCTTTTAAAAAATTATTTTATGCTAAGTATTAAATAAACACTTAAGTAGTTAGATCCTTCTTCCAGAAGGGTTCCACGCTAATCTGCTTTCAGGCTTCTGAACGGATTTCATAATTGCAGCTCACAAAATGTGGGCTGTCTGGACCTGAGCTACTCTCCAGGTCCTAATTAGGTAGACAGCTCACAGTTATTGTAGTCCTTCCAAAAGCGATGGTAATTCAGTCTGTGTGAAATCATGCTTTCCCAATTGGTCTACTAAGGACTTCTCACTCTTTGAGGATATTGTAGTCTGAGGCAGGTCCAGCTTGTGCAGCTTGCACTTTTCTTACCTATGTTTGGAATTTTTGATGTAGCTTCAGTGATTGTTGAAAGCTAAATACCAGCTGTGTGTTTAATCTTTGGTTTTGATTGAAATTAGCAAATCAAAGGAGATGAAAAAGAAGCTCATTACAGGAGATTTGGAAAGTAACTATCCTTGAAAAGAAGTTTTCTGTTCACTGATCAGTAATTTTCATGCATTTTACAGCCCATGTCACAGCACCCATTTTTCCTCTGGTGCAAAAAACAAATGAGTATAAAAAGCCTTGTCCTGAGAGCATAACCTAAATTATACAATCATTTAAGTTAGAAGGGACTTCCAGAAGTCATCTATTCCAGCTTTCCACTCAGAGCAGTTCTCACTCCAAACTGAATGAGGTTGCATGAGCGTGTTTTCCAACTGGGTTCCAAAAATTTCTGATGATGGAGACTCCTCAGTCTTCTAGTGCAACTTCTGGCATGTAAACACTCTCACTGGGAAAATTTTTCCCCTAGACAGAACAGTCTTAGTTGCTATCACCTCTGATCTCAAATATGCTATTTTTTTTTTTCAGAGTTCTTGCTCTGAAGTGGACATCTTCCAAGTAATTACTCTGGATACAGCAGTCAAACTGATGTGAATGAAGCACAGTTACAGCAAAATTTACCCTTTACTAACTTGTTCCAAATTATCTTTTTGTCAGTGCCATTTTTTCCATTTTCTCAACTCTTGTTCCCAATATATGAACAATGTATTTTCTGTCTGAAAATTTCATCTTATTTCTAGACTAGCCAAGGAAAAGAGGGCTGTCTTTGAGGAAGATTTGCTGATTTGGGGGGGCTTCTGTCTTTTGTATACACCAAAGCAGAGCAAAAAGCCTTTAGAACAGTAGGGGTGTGTGTGGTTTAAAGGATTTTAAATAAATGTCATTTATCTAAGAACTGTTACTGGCAACAAAGCCGATTTGTGGCATCTAACAGTTGAGTAGCCAGACAACCCAATATCTGGCCTAGTTAAGCCTCCAGCGGCCTGTCGCAAAATTCTTCCTTGTAATCTACAGTTTAGAAATATAATTTCAACTGCTAATCTAGTTGGTAGCGTCAAATATTCTTATTAACTGCCAGTTTTTCTGCCCTCTTTTTTTTGTTGTTGTTATAATTTATTAACCAACCTGCCTATGCTGATTTTATTGGGGGTGGGGGAGGGGAGTGGAGGTGTCATTCAGCTTTCACAAATGGATTTTCTGTTTCAAGTGTTATTGTAACCTGGGAGGACAAGCTGCAAGAAGACTGAATAGAGAAGCGGTGATATGTGCAGTTATGGCCAGTTTATTATTGGTGTAAAATTTTATCTACAGTGTGATCTTCCCAGTAGAAATCAATTACATTTAATTTCTTTCTTCTTATATAGGAATGAGCTTTCAGTAGACAAAACTAGAAAGAAGAAAAGAAGAGAATTGTCTGAAGAACAGAAGCAAGAAATTAAAGATGCCTTTGAGCTGTTTGATACAGACAAGGATAGAGCTATAAATTACCATGAATTAAAGGTAAAAGTTTTTTTCATTTAAACATTTTTATGGCAGATAATATGTATCTGTTTCTTAGTGAGTTTTTAAGATGTTGGCTGTATCTTTAAAAAATGTTCCACATTCAAGATCTCTTGCTGGGCTAAATGAGTGAGTATATCTGGGAGGGAAAAAACAAAAGGGAAATACTGGATTGGTGTAAGAATGAATTTTCTTCCCACACTGTATACTTGACTCAGTAACAGAATTGCTGTAGCATCCTGCTTAACACTGCCCTGAATGCTCCCCAGGGCTTAGCTTGGACAGATGACTAGGTGGGAAAAGCTCTTGAAAAGCTGTTTGCTTCTTTTTAAAGACACTATGTAATCTAAAGCTTGATGTTGTAAAAATTCACAGGTTTGAGATGCTCAGGTGAAAGATGCAAATCAAAGTTGTAAAACAGTTGACAACAAGCCAGAGCTTACCCACTTGCATTTTTCAGCAGGGAGCCTATGGATTGTAGGAATGAGGTATGCTATTTGCTGTGCCTGTGGGGGACTCAGTAATTTCCCTTTCCAACCAAGGGTGCTCCTGTTGGTAGCTGTCAGCAAATATAGGTTAGGATGGCAGTTTTTCCTGGTGAGTCCTAGGAAGTGGTACATGAAGTTTATTTAAATCTCTACATCTTTTATGAATTTTTATTCTAATTATACTGCATCAAGAACAAAAAGTGGCTTTGGAGAATCCAGTGTTTCTGTCACTATTGGATGATATTCTTTTGGGAAGGTACACCTGATCTAACCTGCTGTCTCCACATTCTGCCTCTACCAAGTAATTAAAAGAGAAAAAAAGAAGTCTTTCATTGACTTTAATTGCTGTTACAGGAATGTCTTAGGTATAGCAATTCCCTTCTCTTTATTTCAGAGTTCAGGTTATTTTATCTTTGCTGGAAGCCACAGTGAAGGGGGTAGTACTGGGCATTGTTTCGAGACTGTTAATATGATTTTCCCAGTTGTGGTGTGCCTGGAATCCTCAGCTGTCATGACTACTTGTAAAGCTGTTTCTTAGCTGTCTAATGAAATATAGTGTCTTGGAAGATAATACTATGGAAGAACAACAATAAATAAATGAAGGAACTATCCCCTTCTGTACAAAATCAGCATATAGTGTAGATTTTTGAATGTCTACATAGAATCAGAGAATGGTTTGAGTTGGAAGGGACCTTAAAGATCGACTCATTCCAAACCCCTGCCACGGACAGGGACACCTCCTACTAGTTGTTCAAAGTCTCATCCAGCCTGGCCTTGAATGCCTCCAGGGATGGGGCATCCACAGCTTCTCTGGGCAACCTGGGCCACTGCCTCACCACCCACACAGGAAAACATTTCTTCCTAATATCTAGTCTAAATCTCTTGTAGCCCTCTTTAGGTACTGGAAGGCTGCTGTAACGTCTCCCCAGAGCCTTCTTTTGTCCAGGCTGAACAATCCCTACTCTCTTCTCTTGTCCTTATATAGGAGGTGCTCCAACCCTCTGGCTATCTTCGTGGTCTCCTCTGGACTTGGTCCATTAGGATTGTGGTTTTCCACTTCTGGTTTAGTGTATGTTCTACGGTTTGGAGGAAGTCAAGGTAGTGTAGCATGTGCTGATAAATTGCCATCTCAGTTGAAATGGGAAACTAAACATGTGCTCCTAAACTAATGGAAAAATAAAAAATAGGTTGGTTTATGTTGCTTACTTGAAAAGCCATAGAGTCACTTGCAAGAGGACTTGTAAACCCATGAACATATATAGACTTAGTGTAAATACTGAAGGAGAACAATTTGAAGACTGATACGGTTTTATTTTCGAAAAAGGGTCAGTACTTAAAATGTTTTTGAAAGTGAAGAATATAAATCTACTTGTCCTAAGAAGCATTTAGTCCTGTCTGTAAAATCCCTGAAAATGCAAAGGCTAATTTTTTTCACTGTGACTTCATGTTCCATTTGCTAATAGCAGTTTTAGGTGATTTTTATATCCAGTGCTTTTGTCCTTTCATTGATTTTTATCTGTTATTGTTGCCAAAACACTGATATGCACCGTCTCTCTTGGGCAAGAAGGTAATTACTGAAAAAAAAAAAATCTGTTAAAACTGTATTTTGATCTTCATATATGGTTGCACTTCCATTTTATTCCAAAAGGTGGCAATGAGAGCCTTGGGTTTTGATGTGAAAAAAGCTGATGTACTGAAAATACTTAAGGATTATGATCGAGAAGCAACAGGCAAGATCACCTTTGAAGATTTTAATGAAGTTGGTATGTGTTTGATTGCGTACCTTCAGAGAAATAATAATGGCTACAATTTGGAAGCAGTACTTTTTGTACTTTTTCAGTTATGTAGTACTGTGAAGAAATAGAAGTGGGAGATTTCGTTTAATATTTTTCTTAATAAAAGTCAATAGTGGAGGAAAATAAATCTTTGTATCCTGAATACTCAGTTTGATATGTAGAGATGAGTGATTGCCGCTGTATAAAAGGAAACAGAGTATACACAGTCCTAATATTTTTCAAACTTCTACAAAGCAATAATGGCTAACTTAAAATTTAGATATTCTTGTGTTGTTTATGGGTTTTGTAAGATTCTCCTTCCTACGGTTTGGCATTGAGTGTCATGGGAAGAAGTGCACACATGGACAAACTGTAAACTGAATACAAACTTCATATATAGCAAAGATGAGAGAAATTGAAGCAGAGGTTAAAATCTGCTTCAAGGATTTTCAGCTGTTGATAAAAACAGTCGAATTTTATTAGGCTCTTTCTTTCAGCTGAAGATTGTGTGTAGTGCAATTTGACATACTTCGACTATGTAGTGCTCTGCAGTATTTTTAAAGATGAGAGTTTAATTTTATTTTAGGGCTTTTTATTGTTACACATAACATGCTTTTGCATACAATTTATGTTTAAAAAAAAACCTGTTTGGGATTTCTCCATGTATGGCTGTATATCTCTATTTCATTATTGCAGTCTATGTGTTTAGGGTATTAGATTTCTGTAAATTTTCTGGAGGGGAAAAAAAAAAACAAACAAAAAAACAATAAAAACCCCCCAAAAACCCAACAAAAGAGACACACAAAAAAACTCATGTATTACACTGGGTTTTGGTTTTGTATTTTGTGGATTTGCTCTTGGCTAGAAATAACAAATCTACTTAATGTGGCAAAGCAATTGCTGATTGAAACATTGCAAATTTTAATCATTTAACAGATTAGTGTTGGACAAAATTTGTTGTTAGTTACACATAGTATTTTTGTAGTTATATTCCAGGTTAGAGCAAATTGTAAGTCAGAACCAAAAATAAAACCTATGGGGAAAGATACCTGATCAATCCCGATTTAATTAAAAAAAAAAGTGAGAGTATTGATTAAATAGTAGTAATAATATTATGATTACATCATTATGCTATATTATATAATTGACTATAATTACTGTGTAATTATTTTTTAATTCTTGATATTCGGTCCTGTCGTTGTTTGTTGTTTCCTGGTTCTGTCCTGCCTATCAATATGGGCAGTTAATAAGTGTTGTGAGAGGCTAGGAAAATTCTTATAGAGAGAACCATATGTACTTGGAAGATGATCGAACCTGTCCCAAAACTTGAATTTGAGTGCTGCCGTGACACAATATGTCCTTGACACAGAATTAAACATGATACCCCTTTTAGCAGAAAGATCAAGGAGTTAGAGGAGGTTATAGAAGCTTTGATTGTGAAGAGCTGCTGAGCAGTTCTTGAGCCAATATAGAATTTAATGTTATTTGTGGTTTTAAATGTAGGAATGGCTCATCTATAATGTATAAAGACGAAATTACATTTTGTCTTGTTTTGTACAATCATGTTACCTATAGTATTTAGAGATCCAGTGTTTAATTATTCTTCAGCTAACATTGCAGTTGTCTTTTTGCCCGAAAAGGTAGCCCTCAAATTATATAACACTGTCATGCAGCATAGTTGTTTTAAATGAAAATATTTACATTTAGTATAAATCTGAGGGATTTATGTAGACATATAAACTTAGTTACTCTCTTGAGCTTATATGAGCTTGAATATGATTTTTTCCTATCAAGTTTGCTAAGCCAGAGCAGGCGTTCAGTCTACAAAATTAGCAGATGCTACATGGTTCTCTGTGCACAAACAGTGTTGATGTTTTTTTAATGGCTTGATGAAAGGTGTAAATACCTAGCCCTGTAATACCAGGCTGTCAGGTACAAATATGTGAATGTATTTACAATTGTATCCAGAAATGTTTGAAATAATTACTAGAAGAATATTTTAGGCGTCAAGTTTGTCTTTTCTGTTACAGAAACTTACAAATGCTTGTGATAAATAATAAAGACTGATGAGTCCTTTCAGAATTAACATCTTGCAGCTCATAACCCCTGAGCTTAGTTTTTTGGGGGTTTTTGTTTGTGTGGTTTTGTCATGTTTTTTTTTCATATAGAACCTGAAAGAGAGGTTCCATATGAACTTTTTTCATTGCTTAGTGCTTCAGTGTTCTCTCCAAGTCAAAATTCTACCCTGATCAAAATACATAAAATAAAAAAATTCACATGTCTTCATCTGTCAGAGTTGATGTTTTTTCTGAAAGGAAAGTTTGGAACAGAGGAGGCATATGTATACTTTTAGTTCCTATTGAAAGGTGTATTCAAAGCATGTCTGTGTCTAAACTGCCATGTAGCTTTCCACTGCAACAGGTACATCCGAAAGAGAAACTCAGTTTGGGAAGAGAAATGAGAAAAAGAGATCAGATAACAGACAAAAAAAAATGTTGAATTGAAATATATAAAAGCAAAAGAACAGATGAAATTGGAAGTGTGTATTCTTCATATTGCCTCAGTCTGCTGAAGTCATTCTGAGTTTATCCTTCAGAATGCTTTTGTCTAACTTAAGTATCCTTCTTACAGTGACAGACTGGATATTGGACAGAGACCCACAAGAAGAAATACTCAAGGCATTCAAATTGTTTGATGATGATGACTCTGGTAAAATAAGCCTGAGAAACCTGCGCCGGGTTGCTAGAGAATTGGGTGAAAATATGTCTGATGAAGAACTACGGGCTATGATTGAAGAATTTGATAAGGATGGAGATGGAGAGAGTACGTGTCAACAAACAAAAAAGCCATACAGTCTGTTCTTAATTTTCTCCCCTTTTCGAATGTGGATTTGTTGTGAAAATGTCCTCTTTGGTTTCTTTTTGAGAACTTTCAGCTCAAACTTAATTTAGCTTACAAATAATAGAAATCGTTTTTGACAGCTACTAGTCCTGGAAACACAACTTGGAGTCTAAAAATTAAGTTGGTTTCTTAGGTTGATTCACCACTAACCTTTTTTCAACCAGTCTTTAAAAAGTGGGTGAGAGTGTAGTTGAAGGTGGAAGTAATTGAACTGATACATGTCAGGTTCCATGTATCTACATCACACTTTTTATTTCCTTATAAATCAGTAAAAGGATTAAAGTGCTAAGACAAAACTTGAATGATTGACTAGTCAGTGTTTCTTAAGTGGCGATGTGTGACTGTTGTGATTTCAGTGTGTTAGTCAGACACATTTGTTAAGCTAATAAATCATACTGGACGTACCCTGGGTCTATGCAGAATCAACTTGGATGGGTCTTCAATGTACTTCTGTACCACAGAGTTCTGAAGAGCATAGTGTGAAAAATAGCTCTGGGCAATTGACAAGGTCCATATAGAGTGGGATGCAGAAGGGATTTATTAGCTAGATAAATTAACAAATCCAGCTTGATACGATGCTTATTAAAGTCTTTGTGAACACTGAAACTTAGGGGGTTTTTCATTAACTTGAAAACACCCTTATGTTTATAGCAGAAATGTTAGTGCCTGAATTTCAGGGACCACTCGGTTGAGACCATGTACATAAACACTACGGGTTTTTTTTAACAGTCATCAAAACCTTTCTCTGAGTCTTTCTTTCAGGATGGTGACTCATGTCTGAGATTTCACTAGTAGTTCATCAACTTTTCCAGTTCCATTAGTATTTCTACTTGTGAGCCACTGCATCTGGTGGACTCAAAACTCTCACTATAGTGAAAAAACTTGTTGTCAGCCTTGTGACAGACATCATCCCCTCTATGCTGTTTGAGGTGGATGTTATTCCATACTTGGGAATACAATTACTCAAGTACTAAAACAGCCCCTTTTCTTTCAAGAGGAAGGGGAGGACCTTAAACATGGTCAGTGGTGTGGAAATATGAACCTTTTGTTCCATTATAGTGGAGTAAATACAGAGCTTGGAGACAAAAGACAGTGAGAGGTCAGTGACTGGACTGCCCGAAGAGTGTTAATGTTGACACTGTTATTACTGAAGTAAGTGTTGAGAAGAGTGTGTGATTTCCTTCCTTTTGGAGCTGTTGTTTTCTGTATATCTTTATATGGTCTGAGGTCATAGTTGTTTGATAAATCCATACCAGATAATGCTAACGTTCCTGCACACTCCCAGTTGCATCTTCTCACCTGTTTCTTGCACTGGCAATATCTGATCCCACAGGTGAGACTTTTGACGGAACTACACCAGGAGAAAACTTAATTTAGATTTTTAAGTGGGTTTTTTTTGTTTGTTTATTTGTTTGTTTTTAGCTTAGATCCCTGAACTCTCTCACTGCTTGATCAGATTTTCTTGGAGCTGCATCCTAAGAAAATAGATTTTGTTTGTTCTCAGTGTTTCCTGTGGGATAATTGAAGCAGGTCAGTATAGTGAAAGCTGCAGATTCTGTTTTCAGGCACCTGTGTATGTGTAGTGACACAAAGGACGGCAGCTGTGAATTCTGGTAGACAATAGGATACCTATTTACTTCCTTTCCAATTGCTGTATATCAGGTGAGGAATGAAGCCTGTTTTCTCAATCCATTAGATTGATTTCTAGTCTAGGTAGATACTTTAATTTTGAGCTTGTTTTGCTTGTGAAGGGAGGAGTTGTAAGGACATTGCATTGCTACTTTACTTATTTTTTAAGATTCATTTTACTTTTTTTTTTTTTTTTGAAGGTGTAGCTATAGAGGTGAACGAGAGTACAGGTCATCTGCAAGCACATCTTGTGCTGTGTTGCTCCCCTGGAGCTATCAACTGAGTTGTCAGAATCGTGGATCAAGGATGGTTTTTTGTCGTGTGGTTATTTGGTCACTACAAGTTGAATGTAGACCATTAGCTTGTCTCAGGAAGGTTACTGAGTAATAATTATTTTGGGTCTCTGCTGCATTTTTTATTTCAGATTGATCAACTAAGTGGGTAGCTCAGTTTCCTCTTATTGATTCATTAATTCTCTTTGTTAGAGCAGTCAAGTGCAAGATCAAATATGGAAGAACGACAGCATAATGTTTGTGTATGGTCCTGTTTATCCTTAAGGTTCTGTGTGTTGTCCGTTCTTTAAAGAAAACTGATGATGTTTCTAGCTTTTTAAGATTCATACTGAAAAAGTAAATAATCCTGTGAATCACTGTTCCATTTAGCTTCAAACATCTGGGCCATGTAGGGAAATCTTGCTGTCATCTAATTCTCCTTTTTCTCCTGTCAAAAAAAATCCGAAACTGTTAGTTGCTAGCATTTTTAATTGGTGCTTCAAATACGGGAGTAATAGCACCTGTGGTTTAACACCCTTCTTACATTTGGGAGATTGTTTTGCTCATATTGAAATAAGGTCTGTTGTGTGATACCCACACTACTCAAACCCTTGTGTTTCCAGCAAAACCACTGTACTGGTACACAGTACACAAGTTTCTGCAGAATAAAGTACTTTCAACGTGTTTCTGTCTGCCTTAAAAAGATAAATAGTCTTATTTTTGTATTCCTGGTCTTAGGAAAGACTTCTGTTTTGGAGTGTGACTGTTTTTAGAAACTCCATGCTGTCAGTTCATGCAGTTTTTGTCACCTTGTGTGGATGCATCTGTAGGAAACATGATCCGGTCTTAGGTCTGGGATTTTGGCACAGAATTAAGAAAACAAACTTCCACTGAAATAATACACTCCTTTAAATTTCCAGAGCCAAAGTCAACATTTTCTTCGTATTAGCTGTGATACTAGTTCGTTCTTTTACGATCATTTATGCCATGGAATTGAGGAAAATCTGACCCTAAGAAGGACTATGATTGCTTCTTACTTCATTGTGCTTAGGTTGTGAATAGATCCAAAGTCCGAGGATGATTAACTGGGATTCACTGGGTTATTAGGAATTGTAACTATGCTTCTCTTAGCAGTTTGTTTGAATGTTATAATTTTTTTGTCATTATAATACTGTATTTCCACTTTGCAGCATTGTTTAACAAAGGTGTTTTAAACCAGAGAATATTTTGGGGAAGATGTTTGTGCCGTTATCATGCTGTTATCATACTGTTACTGTGATAAAGCTGTGGAAATGTATTTTAAAGTCTTAGAGACGACATTATACTTATGTGTAGTAGAACATGATGTAACTATATGGTGGACTGATATTTCAGAGCATAGAGTCCTAAGCTTGACTGAATCTACTTGTTTCATAGTTTTTGATGTGTTGCAACAGGGCAGATTTAAGTTTATTTTTCTGTTCATTAGTGTAGTTGAATTTGTTTAATTTTCTTCTAGCTGTAAATGTAGCTCTTACTCTGCAGTGCTTTGTTTAGGAGTAGCTGGGGCACATTAGCTGGGACAGAATATTGTCAGGGAGAATTCTTTATACATGTCTGGTCTTTTCCATACTACTGACTTACTCTGTAATCATTCCCCACTACAGTAATTAGTTGCAGAGTGAACATGTTCATCGGTTAACTATTATTTGTAATTATGAAAGTAAAAAAGTGACTCTGTTTTAACATATGAGTAAGGTCAATAGCTCAGGTATAAGTGCAGCAAAATAATTGTTTGCTAATTAATTTATTATTATGACAATTTCTTCAAATACATTTGTGTAAAATTTCTGTTAATTATAACTGAAGAATGAAGAAAGTTCAGATGCAGTAAAGCTTGTCAAAAGTCCATTTTAATTCTAGCTAATTTATGGAATCATTAGTAAATGATCTTAAAATTCATTCTGTATTTGGCAAGTGTTACAGGTTTGAGAAAGGAATATTGTGGTTTTGGGGGAGGGGTTTGAATTATGATTTTAAGAATAAAACCAAATTTGATTGTAACTGGAGCTGCAGCATTGTTACTTGAGAAGCATTTATTAAATAAAATTTAAATACCATTTTTAACATTTTCATAAAACCTAAAAAATCATTATAATAAGTAGTATGGCTATGCAAAACCATCTTTTTACATGCTTTTCTCAGTGTTTTTTTTGTCTTGTTTTAGTTTTTGAATATTTTTACTTTCATAATTACAAATTACAGCTTGTTATATATGAGCTAGAGTCTGGCTTAAGTATTCTATGTAATTAAGCTTACATTGTCACTTTTCCTTTTAGATTAAACCATGAAGTGCAAAATCTCTGTTCTAGAACCCAAAAATGCAAACTTGCAAACCCTGATTAGTAATGGATGTGATGCAACAAATATGAACTGGGAGACCTTTAAGTAGAAAGTATAACACAGATATGCCTGTTTCTTTTATTGTTTATGGATGTTTGCTGTTTGTCTAATGATTTTCTCTTTTTCTATAGTCAATCAAGAAGAGTTCATTGCTATTATGACTGGAGATATTTAGCATCAGAAGAAAAGAAATGAACTCAGCACAAAAGGGAGGAATCATTGGCAGCTTCCATTACTATGTTTTGTACTTCTATTCATTTCTGTAGCTGGAGTGATGCAGAAAATTACTTTCCTCACAAGACCAAAATTAAGACAGGTTATGCACTGATAGTTCAGTATTTTGTATCATGAAATATTATAATGAGAATAACTGATATATCATTTTAGACCAAGTAAGTAATGCTGCGTTTCTTAGTGTTTGAATACTCATTTGTAAAATAGGTTTGTATAGGATTTCCAAATTGTATCATAAGAACCTTTTGACGTTGACTTTGTGTTAGCATTAGCTGTGGCCTTAGTTTTGATACATAAGGTTTGACAAACTTCCATTTAAATAAAATCTTCTTTACTATTACTACTTGAAAGTCTTATTTTTGTAGTTTAATCTGAATGGAACTATAATGTAAAATCCTTCAAGGGATAGAATTTTTTTCGTCCTCTAGGGACTTGTTCTTCTGCAGTTTTAGATGAATGATAACATTAAATGAACACGCATTTGCATCCTCAAAGATGCTGTTTTATAACTCTGTTACCCGTATGTGATAGCAAAGGTAGGCAACTATGCATGATGATAAATTGTATCAAAAATGTACTTCAATTGTCTGGATGCCAGCCACCAGCTCTCTTCAGTATCTACAGCTCTGATAGCTGTGGAGACAACTGTTTATGACGAGCAGAAGCTCTCTGTCGTATTTAGTTAGAAGAAAAGCATCACGGGGAATGAACTCTTAAAGTATTTGAAAAGACTGGATGTATTTCTAGTTCACCTGATACCTTCTGGAAGAGTTCTTGTGGGCTGATCTTCCAGATTTCCTGTGTATTAGTTGTAGTTTCTTCTTTTTAAATTTCACTCTCGTATATCAAGAAATGTAACTTTAAATCTTGCTTGATCCTGTATTCATCTTTATTGTCAAAAAAGCAGCTGCTTTTTACCTGTCCTTAATCCCGGGGTTATGTGAGAGCTGGTTAGAAAATCAGCATTGTCTCAACCTTGTCATCAAGGACATGACACCCCCAGTTAGCTTACAGTGTCCCTTCTTATGGATTTGATGTGTCCTGGGAGCAAGACCCCTGACTCGGCAGGCCTGTTGCAGCAATTTAATATCATAAGAAAATCTCTAGGGTAAAGTAAAACACAGTTGCCACTTTCTGGGACAAAAGGACAGCTGGCATGCAAAGAACTAGTTTCCCCAGCAATGCACTCTGGTCCTGGTACAGAACAGATTGATGGTGGACGGAGTGGAATGGTCTCGTTCAACGGCCCTGCCCTGTCCAAAACTATCTGTACCTCTATGTCGTGGGTTAAGTAGAAGAAAGTTAATTATTTTTTTTTCTTTCTTCATAAATAGCTAGCAAGAAGCTATGTTTTGGATTCCTGCTCAGGAGAACCTGATGTTTTGTTCTGCTGCCAAGGTCAGCAGACAAGCAAAGAGACACAGTCCAGCTGCTAGCCTGGGATTTGCTTCTAGGTTCAGATTGAAACCAGACTGACCAATTAGTATTCCATCTCATTCATGTCCTACCCAGTATATAGGTGAGGACCCTTCTGGGAGATCGCTCTCTTTCACTTCCCTTGGGCTCCGGATCATCTCGCTTCGGGTGCCTGCATTCACTCTCCCAAGGCCTTCCCCCCCCCCCCG
>VZTO01026127.1:23475-41303 GCA_013400615.1 Syrrhaptes paradoxus
ACGCCTTGGACTTGGTAGCTATATTCCTCTCCTCTTTTCCTCTCTTTACTTTACTTTTCACTCCTTTTATCTGTCACACATAGCTTATGGACACAATAAAGTTTTTACTGTTTAACTGAAGCTAATCCCTTTTGGCATGGTCGCCTTAATTTTGCACTTAGACATCTCAGCAAAGAGCCATTATGAGTCCTTAGTGGACAGATTATGAACAGGTTTGCTCTGCACAAACAGAGCTTGGGATTTATTTGAGACAGAATTTAAGGTCATTAAAGATAATAGATTTTTCCTATTATTTTTCAAGTGTGAATTCCAACATTCTGATCTGTCAAGTACTGTGTTTCTCTCTATTAAGCCATCAATACCAGTCCATTCATACAGAAGGCTATAGCAACACAAAATGACTAGCAGTGGCTTCATATAACTGATCAAGTATTATGAACAGACACCTCATGTGTCATACCCAGTAGGGCATGTGGCCATCAGCTGGGATTTCTGTGCTGGGAAATGTCATTCAGAGAAATGTCTTTTGAACAGCCTTTGCTAGGAAGGGATATTGTTCCTGTTAAGATATTTTCATTTTGGTTTTTTTTTTCAAGATTAATTATGAAAATATAATGGGGAAAAATGGTAAGGATAAAAATGTGAAATTTGTAGGAGTGAAGAAGTGATTGGTATTTGCCTGGAATTTTCAGTTTTCTTCATGTTCAGGTAATGTCTCAGTCAAAAGTTTGAGTAAAACTTCCTTTTAAATATCATATTTATATATAAAATATATATAAAATCAGAGGTAGATTTTATAATCAGGTTCTTGCTCAAAAAGTAAACAGTAAAAAATATTTGCACGAGAAGATTGGTGTTTATGGACAAAAATTCTTCTTTATATAGTATGAACATACTTTATTTCTTTTATATTAATTTCAGCATAATAGTTGGGAAAGGGGAAAAATACGAGTTGAAGGATTCTACCATACAAGAGAAAATCTTGCCTGGGAATAAATACAGCAGCCTTCTTAGAAGTCAAGTAAAATGCTTTAAAATCCAGCAGCAAAAAAACCCTCATAAAATGTAAAACTTACGTTAAAAAAACCACTCCCATTAAAAAAACAAAAACAAAAACAAAAAAACCACAACCCCACAGCCCAACTTTTAACCACTATTTTGCAATCTTAGCAGATTTGTTAGGGAGGTGAATATTCAGGGGAAAGGATTCTGTGTTTAGGACTGCGCTTATGGAGCTGGTCTTCACAAGTGTTTTCTAGGAACAGTACGGATATTGTCCATTTCAGTAGTTTCGGTCTTTACTTTAAATTTATGTACGCTATTTCAGGAACATTTTTATTTTCTGCAGACAGTGAAAGTGCTAGAGAACTTAAAAGGTCCCTTAATAGTAATTGAAAAACTTTTTCCCCTAAGAATTATACCCTTATTCTGAATGTGCCAGTTTTCTAATACTCTGCTGTGTCTGTTGAACAACTGGCCTTTACAGGGATGTTGCTGTTCTGTTCCTTCATAGATAGCTGGCAGTTATTTCTTGATAGGTGTCACTTTCTGTTTGCAACTCTTCCAGGAAGATGCACTCTGTCTCTTCTGGATTGAGGCCTTGCTTCTAGCTTTAGCAATGTCTTGGAAAAACCTTACTTTATTCTTAAAGATGTGTCAGCACTTGTTACGGGCTAGAGAACAATAGTGCAATGCTCCATAAAGACAGGATTGTGAACTGGAGAGGTCTTATAAATTGCTCAGACTGTAGGAGAGGCATAGAAGGAAAGAAAAAGAAACAATCTGTAGTATTTAGTGATATTGTCTCAATGTTTAGCTTTGCTTTTTATCTGCATTTCATTGTTTGGGCACTTTTTTGTATTCCAAAACCATATTTGTGTTGTGAAGCTGATTGGTGAGCTTCTTGTTCTGTGTACTGGAGGGGTTGTAATTTCTGTTGGCTTTTCTTGATATTCACCAACTGACAGTAATTGTGGTAGACTGGAGTCCAGATCTTGGTTAAGATCTAAGCTCTGAACTTGCAACTGTCTGCTTGGCCCCAGCATCAGCTACATATGTTTTGTGGGACTCACACTGGTGCTTTTTGGTAGTTCTGATGGTATATAGGATACAGATTCACAGTTTTTGTCTTTTCCTTCTTTGTGTGATATCAGGGGAGGAAGAGAGTCATTTGGTGGTGCATTTAGGTCTTTGTCTGTTGTAGAATAGTATTAAGGTTCAACAGCTGTCATTCCATATTTAAAAGCTGTACTGTGAATGTGTGCCTTATTTCTAGACTTGCAGAGGTGGGTCAGTGTTAAAATACTGATCTGGAGTACTTGGGACCCATGCTGCTCTGTCGCCTCTGCTATGGAAGGTGGTGATGTCTGGTAGAAGTCCAGAAATGGCAGCTAAGGGAATGTCGTAATCCATTGCACTAAAATTCACTGCAGCTTTTCTTTAAGAGTTTTCAGTTACAACAGTTTAACTGTGCCAGCTAGTCCATCGCTTCCCTAATTAATCCCGCGTAACTTTAAAGAAATTTAAAATCTCTAAACGGGTGAAAGTACCATGTCGGAGTGCACTGTATACCGAATGTTACTCTGCTGACTTATTTTAGAACTCTCTTTTCAGTACTAAAATTGTCATGTCAAACATTTTTGGTTGTGTTTATTCATGGAAAAGTTTCCGTGACACAGTTAAGTCATCAAAAGTCATAAAATGCTGGTGTTAAGGTTACATATGCCTCATCTTGTGGAGGCTCTGCCTGAGTTGAGAAACACCTCTGGAGCGCTCCGCTGACGTGGCCATCCCCACCACATGGAGCAAAGCCTTGCTTAATCCTGCCCTTGGATCTCAGCAAAGAGGAAAAGAAAAACCACCACAACTTGGCTGGCAACAGAACACAGGGCAGAGTCCATTTCCAAAGGGAGGGATGAGCTGAGAACCACTGGGAAGATCCCCTGGCCCTGAGCTCGGAGCACAAGGACAGGGGGTCTGTGCTGAGCCACAGGCCTGTGCAAGAGGAATGGCAGCCCGAAGGGGATGGTGTCTGGGTCCATGTGGGTGTCTCTGTCCCTGGGATCCCCTCAAGTTCACAGCGTAGCTCATGGGTTCATCTTCACTTGCACTGTGGCTGCAGATCAGAATGACACCTAGCTGGAGACTGGCATTGTAAGAGGTTGTGTGTCGTGGTTAGGGCATAAAGCTGAGCATGGACAAATCCTTCAATTTTTGAACTTCTGTCCCGAGCAAGTTTTGCAGGCTATGTGGAGTTCTAGGATGTCACAGCTTAGTAAACTTTGTTAGCAGAGGTTTTTATTGCAAATTACACAAGAACAGAGGATAAGGACTTTAGTTGCACTAAATCCCGTTGCTCTGTGGATTGCTTGTAGTTGCTCATAACCCCTCACATAACTGAAGCTTTTGTTGACTCACAGCTGATGGATGCGCTGTCTGCATAAGCAACCCTTTACTTGTTTGTGTCAAACTGGGTTCTGCTGTTAAGCAGGTAATGGCTGTGACTGCAATTTGCCTTGCTGTGCACACTGTATCTGAAGCAAGAGCTGCATTTTTCTTTGGATTTTCCATTAGATCAAGAGTTTTTAGAAGATAGTGGCTGGCACTAGCAAAAATTCTGCAGAAGTCGTTTTCTGTAGTGCTTTTGCAGAGTGAGGATTGCCACTTAAGTAAGTCCTTAGCGATGCTGAGAATGTTTTCATAATCTTGAGTAACAAAAGAAAAATTATTCCACTGGGGGGAAAAAGAGGTAAGTGTTTTGAGTGTTTCTACCTTCCTTAAGGTACACTGAGGGAAAATCTGGACAAATCCATTTGGACAGTCCCACTGTCACACACATTAACAGAAAATCAGCAGAAGCATCATAAACACCTAGAGAATCTGCAAGTATGTTACTTTATGATAGCACAAATGGTTCATCTACTGTAGAAGTGTTGCTAAGCAAACTGAACATGTTGGCAATTACCAGCAGTCAGAAGTGACAGCTCTCAGAATATGTAATAAGTGGAAACTTCCCATATGTAGGTCTTTTTGAAATGACATACAAATGTTTAGCCAGTGAAGGTTGTATTTGCCACTTTTTAGCTCTTACTAATTTGAAAGCTACTTCACTCATAAAAGAATATTTCAAGGAATCCTAAATGAATAGATAAATAAATTTAACGGAATATTTCCTTTAAAATATTCTTTCTAAGGGAATAAAGAATGGTCTTGGGAAAGGACTACTTAACTAATAGAGACCCATTTCCATCTGGGTGACTAGACAACACTTTATAATTGCTAGAATGTTTTGCAGAAATGCTTGTTATAACGCTTGGATAAACTGCTTCTGTTGCAGAGCTTAATTATGAATGTATTATTTTAATTGTAATTTCATGATATGAACTTCTGAAAGGGTAGTTTCTTTGTTTGTCTGTTTTTTGGGGGGGGGGTGTGAGCTTGAAGTTTGTCTCACAATAAAACCCATTTTATTGGTGTGAGTAAAATTTGGACAATTTATGTTGGCAGAAACTTGCAGTAGTTTATACAAAATTCTGTAGTCTTTTCTTGCTTGAAGGCTTTCTCAGGTGTTGGAAGGAGCTCTTCTCAGCCCTCTCCTGGAGGCAGCAAGACTGCAACACAGCAACTGTCCCAACCATTACTGGAAATTTAAGCTAAGGAATGTCTTAGAAAACTGTTATCTATAGAAAAAGGAGCTGTTCAAGCTTGTATAATAAATAGATTATTTAAATCCAGTTGTGATGGGAAAAAAACAACCACCTAGTGCACTCTTGTTCAGTAAAAGGCAGAACTACAATAATACAGGTTGAAACTACACAGCAATTTGCTATATATATATCAAGGAACGCAAAAAGGAGAGAGATAAAATATCTGTATGGTATTTGTGATTGCTGTATGTATAAAAAAAACCAATCACAAGCCAACAAGCAAAGTAAAATGAAGTTAGTAAAGAATGCTAGTTAATACAGCTCATGCTATGGACCTCTGTTAAAAAGGTAGTAAAAAAGGCAACCATGTCTGACAGCTTTAAGAATATGGTTTGTGGCCCTCCCACTCCTCCATGATTCCTCAATGCTGAGGAATATTCCTGCTCAAGATTTTGCAGTTTGAAGGATGCATTAAGCAAATCAGTTCTTCAGTCCTTGCTGAAAGTCAGATAGCTGCCTGGTACTTTTAAAAGAGCAAAACAAAACTCCCACTATCCTACCTGAGACTTTTTCAGCTAATAAAATAGGTACTGATGTCTGGAGCAGTGTGAGTGAACTAATTATATCTATTTATAATGGCTGCCACATTTATAAAAACAGTTGGAGTGCTAATGGCATCAAATTAAATGCTTTGTGAAATGCTGAATATCATGACTTGGAAAAGCGATGTGACTCATTTTTGGAAAAAAAGAGAAAAAAAGGTAATGTGATGTCTTTCCTATACAGTTCTTTCTGACAAACTGGTTTACACCCTGCACAGGTCAGCCTTAATGTTAAAATTGTTTTTTGTTATTATTTTTTTAAAACCTAGGTGTTCATGCAATGTGGTTTCAGTGCCACATTAGTGATGCACCGGGAGGATTTGTGACCCGATTTTTTGATGAAAGAGCTCAGTAGCAGTGTACATCACTTTATCTGTCCTTTATGTTTTAAAAAAGTTGTACAAAAGTTAACCACACCTTTCTGTGCTCACATTTCTACAAGTGGGCAGCTTCCACTTGGTAATCAAATGTGATACATGGCATTGGTAAGAGAAAATTTGCAAGGACAAAATTCGCCAATTATGCTTTTACTCACTAGGGGGACCCCTTGTTACGACTAAAAAGTGTAATCTGAAGTTAGGAAATCAGCATAATCAGGTGGAATTTTTAAGAGAGTCTTTTCACTTTCCCAGTATGTACATGCACCTTAAAAACCTGTGGGCCTCTTCCACCCATATAATAGCGATTTACTAAGATCCAACTTCAACGCAGCACAAATATGAACTGGGCATCTTGCATGTACAGAAAGACAGAGTGTCTATGTTGGGTCACTTTGCAGCTGTATTCTGAAATTCTGAAAATGGACAGAAGAAAGATTTAATTGTTTGTGATGTGCAGAACTTACTGAGAAAAAATCTACTTGTTCAAATATGTGCTAATAATTTTGTTTTCTTTTATTCTGGGCAGGGGGATATTACTACTCTTTTTCTGTCCTGACATCCAAATAGCTCAATTTTTTCCTGCCTCAAATATGCGCTTTTCTTTATGCCAGGCTTTGCAACTGTCTTCCCTGTTCTTCAAAAGGCTGCTTGCAAAATCATCTTTCCTGCTGAAATCTCCCTGACACTGGACACACCCTGCTTCATCCCAGCTGTGCTGCCCATCCTGCTGCCTCTGAGGTGCTCCAGTGAACAGGGCCTGTGGCTGCCCCAGTCCTGTCCTTTAACTCCTGATCTGTTCCCTGCATGATGCTGTTCTTGGCATCATCCTTACCTCCCGCAGGCACCTCAAGGCTTGGCTTGTCTGTGATCCTCCCACATTTTTCTAGCTCCATCACAACCCTCACCTCACTTAGGTAGATCAGGGGAGAGCAGACTGAAAAAACATAGAGCAATAAAACAGTCTAGAGATTTCTGTACATGGCATCTTTCGATCAATGGTTGCTTCATCTGGTGGTGTTATGCCTCTCCTCCTTCTCTGCCCATGTCTTCATCCTCTCATTCTCTTTATTGTTCTTATGTCAGGATGAATTTGGCACCCAGGCTCTAAAAAGTTGGGGACAGCACATTTCTTGGGTGTGCCAGAATAAAAAGCGATGGAAATTATTGCTTACTGCCTAGAGTGAAGTAATTTTAATGCTGTTTCTAACGATACTGGTAACCATGCTTTTTCCTCAGAAAGAATGCAAATCTTTATCAGTTCTTGTCATTTCACATGTTTAATATTTTAAATTCTTCTCCTAGGTGTGAAGGGGGTACGATGCAGAACTGGGGGTATTTTTTATTTAAATATGCTCAAATGAGTGAAAATTTACCTTGAATTAGTGTTTACTTAAGTAAAATTTTCTCTCCCTGCATAAAGACTGATGAGCAATTGTTCTATTTCACCATTTAGAAAAGTATTTCAGGAAAGTGCCTGTTTGGTTCCTTTGCATGGCCCTTTTTGACACATTGTGCAGAACTTTGGGATGAAATATTCAGATCAAATCCAAGTCACCAGCGGGTCTGTGCTTAATTTCCACAGTGAACCAGAGGAGATGGACATCTTGGTCCCAAGGTTCTCAGCCTTTGAATGTATGGACTTTCAAATCCTTCAGCTAACATTGGAAAATAGACACCTGCATGTCCCTTGAAAGCAACTTTAACTTCCTAAATTATGTACTTGCTTTTGCAATTATTACCCTCATCTTGTGCAGGAATCTTGATATTCTATGTGTGGTAGACTTCCAGGTATTTTTATTTTACTATGTATGTATTATTCATGCAAGTATAAAAAGGGGATAGAAACAATTAAACTGCAGACAGTTTGGTGAAATTGTGATATGGTTGAAGGATAAATCTGCATCCCCTTCTCCCCTACTGATGTTAAGATGCCATACAGTGGTGAATCTGATGTTGGCTGATCTGTGCTAGCCTTTGTGCATCCAGCACAGATAATAACGTCAAATACAGGTGTGGGAGGCAGGAATTTGCCCTGTACTTCAGAGGCATGAAACACGATGGACCTTGGTGCTCTCCCAACGTTTCCCAGTGGATTGAGCCAGGTAAGGTGCAAATTCACACTCCTCCTGCATCTTTTGTTACTCAATTTTGGCACAGGGGCTTCAGAGACAGAAGGGATGTTGACATCTGAAATTACTGCATCTTTGCACTAGCCTGAAGTTTGTTGAAGCCTTGCATCGTGCTAATTAAAGTTTGAGCTGTATCAGTTAAGCTGATGTCCCTGTAGGGCGTCTGCTTCTTAAGGTTCAGATGAAGTCGTTGAGCTGTTGCACCTCCTGTTGTACCCTGGGGAACAATGGAGAGTGTCTGGGGGCTCTTGGTGTTTGTATGGTGCCAGTTTTAGGGGTCCTCTGTAGGATCCTTCTGCAGACAATGTCTGACAGTGACTTACTTCGTACCGCTGCACTGGGCACTTCAGGTAGTGTGTGTTAAAACGTGCTTAAATGCAAAGAAAAGTGTTAATTCAGGTTCTAGAAAAAAAAAAAAAAGGACAACATATGCAATCTAGTAGGGAATTGCAGACTGTGGAAACAGTTTTTAAGCTGCTGTGAAGATCTGTGATCAATAAGAATATGAAATTTAAAATAATAAATAAGCTATAATACCCCAATAATATTAATATAACCTTGTTTTAATTCAGCACAAGCTAGCAGCATTTAATTTCCTGTTGCTTATGATTCCTAAATGACCGCCTAAAGTGTGCACAGGGTAGGCATTTATACCAGACTTCATTTGTGATCATTGAAAGTTTATTATTTATTTGCATTGGCAGATCTAAAAATCAGAATTACCTAAATGTGCTGCTAATCTGCTTTGATTGCAATCTGTAAAATGTGTGCTTTAAAAAAACCCAGGAAACCAGTGGCTGCTTCTGAGGCTGTTTTTATTTTTGTCTGTGGAATGAAGTATTTACATGGAAGGGTAATGATGCTAAAATTAATAAACTAGGGAATTTTTGCTCTGGAGGGACCAAAAAGAAACTTGTATGTTCTGAAACTGATTAAAAACCATTCTCTTTGGCTAGAACTGACTTGATGCCAAAAGAGTGGTCTCAAACTTATGTGGAAGATTTTTTTCGTTGTTTGTTTGTTTGTTTTCATAGCTTACAAAATTTCTGTGTAAATAAACAATATACCCTAAATCCAAACTAGCCAGGTCAACAGCACTGTTTACTCTCATGTAAATGTGTACAATTAAAAAAAAATACAATTATATAATTATTGCAGGTTCTTGCTATTTTTTTGTAAACTGTTCCTGCTGACAGTTTTCTACTCTTATTTCGTATTCTGAGACACACATATTAATATAGCTCAAGAATCCTTCATTTCAATTGCTGTGATGTTAGCTGCATTTTTAAATAAATACAAAGTTTCATAAACTGTAGAATTACTTAAAATTTGCTGTTTTCCACGAACACCTGCTTTTACTGCTCATTAGAAGCAAGTTTGGTGAATACTAATTGGCATCCTTACTCAGCCCCAGAGCTGGATCCAGAAGTGTACAATGCTATATTTGCATTTTAAAATCCTATCTTATGAAAGAAAAAAAAAAAACTTAAAGGATGGGAATTCAGTGAAAGGAATCCAGAAAATCCATGAGGACCTACTAACTTGCCATTTCATTTAAATATAAAATATGCACAGCAGTTGTACAACTGTATGTTTATACGCAGCTCTGCATTTTCAACTGAAAGAGAGAGCTTTCTTAATATAGCCTAAAGTGTGATTTTCCTTGGAAAAGTGAATCTGTAAAATTAGCATCATGTTTATTGTCTTAATGACTTTTCAAATTCCAGACCCGATTTGTACACTGGCACAGCAACTTGTTTTTCCTAACTACGAGCTCAGTCTGAGGTCAGCAAGTCTAGCTGAGTTCAAGGGCCTGAAATTAATGCGACAGGACATCTGTGGGAACAGTTGCGTAATCCAACATCTTATCAACTCACCACATCAATCCTGGGTTGCGGTATGCAGGACTATAAAAATGCCGCTGCTTTTCTCCAAGTTCCTCCACTCTGCATTGTGTTTTCCTGTTCTCCTCCCATCTGCCTTCCACGCAAAAAGGGAGTTCACCAAAATGTCTGGTTTGCCCCCAAAACTGCTAACCTTTGAAAGAAAGTGTGGGAAAGCAACAAGACTTTCAAACGAAGGAGGTACTTGTCGGGCTTCTAACCTAAGATCAGGCTGTGTTAAAGGAGTTGTCTATAAACATGATAAAAAGCAGTTGATTCAACCCCTGTGAAGGGGATGGTGCCCTGCAGCCCTGGCACTGTGCAACCCAAAGCATCTTGCCTCGGAGTGGGGCAGGTGCCATAGCACTGACTCTCTATAACTGCAGTCTTAGGATACAAATGTTTTTTTTGTTTTTTTTTTTTTAATAAATGTATTTTGAATGACATGACAGGATGCTGCTTCAGCATTGTGTAATGAGATCATTTGGTTCCTAACAGGAGTTAAGTACCCATTATACTGCAGGATAACTCAGTGGATGTCCTGCCTAGCATCGACACAAAACACTTTTCCATTCTGCAAGGTTTTCTTGTATTTATGGATGCTTTTTAGTGTTTTGTTTTGAGGTTTTTTTTTTTCCCCTTTAAATACCTTTCTTTCAGAGTGCTGAAAAATCTGAAGAGAAATTAAGTTGTTGCTGAGAAACCAAACAGGCTGCCATCCCTTTTTCTCTTCTGGGCTAAAGTCCAATTTTGCACAGCAGTTGCAAAGAAAAAGCAAACGCATCACTGGATTCAGCGAGAAATATTGTAGCAGTATGTAATCTCTGTCAAGATAAAATTGCTTTGTGATTTACATTACAATAAATCCTGACCTTTAAGTGCTGCAGACTAAGCTAATCTGTGAAGTACTTTATTCTATCACTGAATCAGCATGTGAAGCTGAAGCAAAGTGACTGTATTCGTCCCACCGTGGTGTTGCTGAAGAACATGTAGAAAAGGCAGATTATGGTGCCCCATTCCATGTGCATTGCTACAGTGATGTAATTGAAATATCTACTGCAGATTAATAGAGTTACTTGCTGCTGCTTTAGGAAGTATAATATCTATGATTTATAAATAGAGCATACCATATTTAAATTGACATAAATCATGACATTTAAAATTAAGATTAAAAATCTGGGCAGATTTTCTAACATTAATTTGCTAATAGCTCATTCTCCCTCTCTTGCTCCTCTAGTTTATTATATTTTCTGGTTTTTTAAGGAAAACACCTTCTGTGCTGGTATGGATATTTCAGCCTTAATTTAAATTTTTTGGCCTTTGTCTCCCAAAGTCTCACTTAGACTGTTATTTGGGTGCAGCCTTTTGTTGTTGTGCCATCTCTGGCACTTGAGTTAGTCTTCTCTTGTTCTATTTTGTGGAAAATAATCCCAAGAATGAATATTTCAGGGATTCTTTAATTATGTAAAGACCCAGTGGTCCTTACCAGAAAACACGTAATATTCACAGATTGGGTAAGTAGGTAAAAGAGTTATTTCCCAGGGAATTCTTGACACATTTTCCCATAACACAGCAGTTAAGTTTGTTGTGTCATGGTCTACTTGGAGCACTTTTAGTCTATGTATTTATATATGCACTTGTTATAAAGCACTTAGGTCTACTGAGCCAATCAGATTTGCAAAGTAGAAATGTTTTATAAGCTCTGTTTTGTGTATAGAGCACTTCTTGCTGTGAAACTAACTGCTCTTTAAAGCTTTTCATGTTCCTGTTAGACCACCTTGCCTTAATGTCTGCTGAAATGTTGGGAAGAACCTAAAACCAATGGGAAAAGTTTATCTGGGTCTTTCTCCAGCCTTTGGGTCACATCACATTTTCTTTTTTAATTTTCTTGTATGTGGTATTCTGAGGCCACTTGCATTGTCTGATATCTGTCAATATACGTCTATTGTCTTGGAGTTTTCATTTGTCAGTGTAACATTCACTGCACCTTTTGAAGAGGATGTTTATGTATATTTTGTATACTTGTTATATATACATATATGTATAAATATAGGGGTATATACATGTATAACATAATATATATCTTTTTTGTTGGTTGTATGTGTGTCTGTAAATATGAATAAAAATATTTTTATCTATAAATATAAATAAATACATAAATTTAAAAATCCACTAGAATTACTCAAGCCTGCATTTGGATCTGATGATCTAAGACAAGTCAGGAATGAAGAGAGGAGACTAATAGGGAAAAGATGCTGAAGACAAAAATGGGCACTGATGTGCAAAATTACAGGGAAGGATTGAAAGTTAAATAGTGGAAGGACAAGTCAAAAACACTGTCATGAGAGAAAGAGCTGCAAAAGATAAATATTCTTAGCTATAATAAATGGGAAGTTGATTGGTAATGAGGTTTCAGTTTTACTCAAATGTATGTGAAATATCTTCTAAATATTTTACTCTTATTTTACAGCTGAATGTTTTAAAGTTATGTCAGAATCTCTTTGTGTCTTTGGGGAACTAGAAGGGAAACATGAGGCAGAAGAATTGTTTTATCTGAAGTTTTTAACATTTTGATTTGGAGTCACCTGCAGGTCTCTAAGCACAGAAGTTATAAACTTTTAAACCATGCACTTGCTGTGCTGTTCTGTCTGAAAAACGTGTCAGTCCATTTGATTTCCTCATTGCTGAATGTGTGAGGTTGTCTGTTATATTTTGTTATGGATGATTGCAATAAATAAAAAAAAAAAGTCCATGGGAGCCTTTGACCTATCCATAATGTCCTGGGTAGTCCAGGGCAATAGCAAAGACATAATCCTTGTGTGGATCTTTAGTTGTCATCCAAAATGCAAGATGGAAAGGAACTCTGTGCAGATAAGGGGAATCATTGTATATATAAAATACATTATATGCCTGCCATAGCAGACAGAGTCTTGAACAGAGTTCACTAAGGAATTTCTGAAGTTTTTTCTCCTTAAAATAAGTTTCGAAGCTGTTTAAATCAGGGCTCTTACAACAAAACCATTTTCGGAAAATGGTTTATTTCAGTTACATTTCAAGAAATACTTTTGACAGAAAGTTTTGAAATTGCTAGACTGAATGAATTTGACATTTTTTACAAGTAAAAAAATCCCAGTTCAGGAATCCAAGCGATTTATTTGGAAACCTAAGGTAAATGCAGCTTAAAAGCAGCTAATATTAGAATGAAAAATTTAGAAAGTTTTGAAAAGGGAAGAATTGGAGAAATTTCTCAGATTTCAACTCTCGTCTTGTTTATTTTCTCTTGCCTTTTAGGCTTTCCACTGAGATTTCACAGGTTTGACTGCCAGGTCATTAGGGATAAGTTTATCTCCAGCGACTGTCCCTGATAATATACACCTCTGAGATAGCAGCGGTGATGCTGAGGTTACATTTATACTGATGATGCTGGACCACTAAGAGATGCTATAGCAATATAGTTAATTTCAAACAGTTCAAATCTGGCCACGAAAGTGTAAGCTTATAAGAAGAAAGGGAAGGAGAGAGTGCTGCTCCATGCTTCCAGGTGGTGGGGAGCTCTCAGCATCAAAAATGCAAACATTAGGGAAAAACCTGTTTTCCTGGGTGTTAACTCATCTGAGGGGCTTCCATGGCAAAGAGAAAGAAAAAAAGAAGTCTTGAGATGAGAAGGTCTACTGGGTTTGCAGATTCCCTTTCCTGTTCTGTGTTTATTAGTTACTCTCCCATGACTGGTAGCTGTGCATTCAGTACCACCAAGAGAAGCCCATCTATATCCCTCCTTTCCAGTTTGGTAGCAAGTTTCCAAGGTTATTTAGCAGCCTTCTCTTCTCTTATTTAGTCTTCTAAATAAAATGCACATCATCATCTGAAATGGGTCTGCGAAATAATTTTCTCAAATTAATATATATAAAAACCTTTCTGGACAAGTGGTTGTGCCTGTCTGTTTACATGATGGTTTTACAACAGCTTGTCCTGAGATGTTCCTTGTGCTTCCGTTCAGTGTCTCCTTAAATACTTAATCAGGGCTTAAAATACAGGACTTTATCCATTTGCTTAAAGTTACTTTTTTCTTTTTCTCTATTCGTTTGTAGTTTTCACTCTATGGCAAAACTGCTGTATTTTTTTTGTAAGTTTATGGATATATATTTTTTTTAAAAAATATTTTCAAGATAACAAAAGGCCAGAATGACAAATGTAAAGAGTTTTCCCACTTTAATTAATATTCCTTGGTCACCCCCAAGAGCTGGCTAATGCCAGTGTGCTGCAGACAGCTGACGTCCTAGATTACACCATCCTCTTCCTGCCAGTTAGTGTGGCTATCGTAGCCAGGTGCAACCCCACAAATTGAGTAATTTCTCACAATAAAAACAACAACAACAAAAAAGCCTGTGTGGGACAGAAAATCCTTCAGTCCCTCTGTGCGGAGAGCAGCTGTGTGTTTCTCTTAACCTCAGCGCTCAGTTTACAGAGGTTCAGAAAGCTATCACTGGATGGAAAAAGTCTAGACTTTTAGTCTTTTGTGTGTGTGTGTTTTTGTTTGTTTGTTTGTTTCTCCCCAAGATGAAAAAAAGATATATTTTCTTTTCCAGAGAACAAAGGATTGTATGTGCAGCCATGAGCCTCCTCCCATCCGTTGGTGGTTTGGGAGGGATGGACACAGAAGGCTGTGGTGTTTGCTGGATGTGGCTCTCCCCGGGTGCAGTTTGGTGGAACTCCATCACTTGGCCGGGACCGCAAATGTATGCGGACTTGTGGTTTTCACCCACTGGGTAGTATCCATCACGGGCAGCATGGCACCCACTTGCAAAAGATTTTGAGTGCTCTACAAGCAGAGGGGAGTGTTGGCCTGTTGGGGAGAAAACAAAATCAAAATTAAATCCGTGGCACATGAGATAAGGACATAGAATCATAGAATCATAGAATGTTTTAGGTTGGAAGGGACCTTAGAGATCATCTAGTTCCAACCCCCCTGCCATGGGCAGGGACACCTTCCACTTGACCAGGAATCATAGAATAGTTTGAGTTGGAAAGGACCGTGGAGGTCATCTAGTCCAACCCCATGCAGTAAGCCGGAACATGATAAGTAGGGAAGTGCAAACCACTCTCTCTTGCAATTTACTGCTCTGTTGGTGCCCCTCAAGCCCCACAAATGATGGTTATACACAGGTTGAATGCTTCTTAAAGAGCTGAAATTTCTACCCAGACATTATTACTTTTGATGGTGTTGAAAGTCCAACTAATTCCTGAAACTTGTCTTCCCACCTGCTCCCTGTGGTACATCCACCTTGGGTGATGTGGGTTGGTCCTTCCTCCCTCCTCACCACCCCAGGCTCAGCCCCCAGCTCTCCACCTCCAGGAATGATCACCCCATCTGCAGCAGACCTAATGATGACTTTTTGGGTGAATGATTTTTGGGTTCTGTTTCTGATCTGATTTAGTGCAGGTAATAATATTTTAACACTTTTTGTCTGTGCATCCCTTTCTCCTCTCTTTTTTTTTTTTAATGTATTATTTCACCCTGTTTATTTACCACTTTTAGTATCTAACCTTGCCAATAATGCTGATACAGAAGTAACAACTGCAGTTGGGAAGGAAGGAAAAAAACCAAAATCAAAACAAGAATAAAAAATCCAAACCAACCCTTTGCACACTCAGAAAATAAATTATGAAGGTCTATTCATTTTAGAAATAGAGTTAATATTCCTGGATAGATTACACACAGCTTGAAATAACAAACATCCACAATAGCAATTTCGATATAATTGTATCTCCTTTTTTATTTAGATTTATACAATATTAACTGTAGAAAGACCAATACTGTCAAGAACTGTGGAAAAATATTTTTCATTAGGAAAAGACGTACTAGAAATTTATCCTGTCCCTGAGCTCTGCGAACATGCTGGCAGTTCAGTATAAAACAAAGCAAATACTCAGCTTGTGAAAAGTTGTCTTCTGTCTGTTACTTCCTGAATGTTACCGTAACTGGATTTTCAGATTGGTTTCTGTGGTCTGCAGCTATGCACAGCAGAAGAAATTGCAGTCATCTCTTAAGCTGAAAGAGTATTTTTAGATGTTTTGTGGGCTGCGTATCAATTACTTTATAACATAGAGTTAGTAAGGAATGCATGAAATATATTTAGTGTCTTTCGAGAGTATTTTAGGAGCATTTGATTCTGACACATGGAATATAATTTACAGAAATTCAAGTTACATTATAAAATTGTATACTAAGAAAACACCACGTCAAAAAAAAAAAAAAATGAAGAAAATCCTCTGAACGCTGTCTTGAGGTATCCACCCTTGAAAAGAGTGGAAATTTTCACTAAAGAGTCTTTGCTTTCCATTCAAAGGAAGATTTTGGGGGATTATACAACCCGTGATTTTTCTATAAGTTATTGTTGTATCAGTGGTTTTGCTAATGCCAGTTGCATTACTAGCTGACTGTTCCTTTAGCCTTAAAATGTCTTTCAGATATCTTCCAGTTTCCTTAGCTAGCCCTGTGTCTTTGCTGGCGTGGAAAAAGAAGGCAGGAGAAGGGACCTGCTTTTCTCTTTCACATTTTATTTTTTTAATATTTTTAAATATATTTTTAAAACAAAAAAATATAACATGCTTTGTTATTATGAGGTTTTGCAATTTTGATTTTTCTTTTTAAAAAGAACGAAAACAGAATTAATAAGTGTTTCCTAATATGAGTAACTGAGGGATTACACCCAGGCTTTAATGTTTTCCCAAATGTAATTGTGGTGAATGGGTTGGTAGGAGGGAATTATCACCTTTCCTTCAGTTTTTATGGGTGACAAGGTACATTGACTGCATGTGGGTAACTATAACTTTCTGTTGGAAGCATCAGAAAAAAATTAAATGCCCTCCCTACTCCTGAAGAATACTTGGGCAGACTGAGAATAGAAAAACCTTCCCCAGATTATACCAGCCTTGCCAGACCTGCCTACATGGGCAGCACAGACAAGCCCCAGTGAAATATCCAGGAGGCAGTTTTTCCACAACTGTCTCTCCTGCAGTCTCAGCCCTCATCGATTCAGTGATACTCAGTGATAAATTCAGATACATGATGGGCTGCAGAAGCTCACCTATGCATCCAGCAGAGAATCTTCTATATATGGACGTAAATTAGACTTTTTTTTCTTCCCCCCAAAATTTATTTTGAGTTTATTACCATGACTTGATTTTGAAACCAGTCTGAAAGAACTACCAAACTGGGGTTTTGCCCCTTTTTAAATAAATATGAAGCACTGTGAGCCTAGAAAGACTGTACTTTGAGAAGCAGGGAGGGGATCTTCTTTGCCCAACAACTTTTTGTGTGTTTTCCCCAGGAGGACCTGGCGATCTGCCCAGAAAGATCTCCTGCCTTCCTGAGGTTCATTTGTCCTGTATGAGAGGGAGGTGTACGGGGAAGGCTCACTGGTGATGGAAGGGATCATTTCCACCTACATAAAANAATAAAAAATCCAAACCAACCCTTTGCACACTCAGAAAATAAATTATGAAGGTCTATTCATTTTAGAAATAGAGTTAATATTCCTGGATAGATTACACACAGCTTGAAATAACAAACATCCACAATAGCAATTTCGATATAATTGTATCTCCTTTTTTATTTAGATTTATACAATATTAACTGTAGAAAGACCAATAATGTCAAGAACTGTGGAAAAATATTTTTCATTAGGAAAAGACGTACTAGAAATTTATCCTGTCCCTGAGCTCTGCGAACATGCTGGCAGTTCAGTATAAAACAAAGCAAATACTCAGCTTGTGAAAAGTTGTCTTCTGTCTGTTACTTCCTGAATGTTACCGTAACTGGATTTTCAGATTGGTTTCTGTGGTCTGCAGCTATGCACAGCAGAAGAAATTGCAGTCATCTCTTAAGCTGAAAGAGTATTTTTAGATGTTTTGTGGGCTGCGTATCAATTACTTTATAACATAGAGTTAGTAAGGAATGCATGAAATATATTTAGTGTCTTTCGAGAGTATTTTAGGAGCATTTGATTCTGACACATGGAATATAATTTACAGAAATTCAAGTTACATTATAAAATTGTATACTAAGAAAACACCACGTCAAAAAAAAAAAAAAAAGTGAAGAAAATCCTCTTAACTGTGTTTTTGAATATACCCTCTTGGGGAGATTGAACAATATATTTTAATATTATTTTTTTTTTTTTTAGTG
>VZTO01026127.1:45867-71930 GCA_013400615.1 Syrrhaptes paradoxus
CCCTTCCCTTCCCTTCCCTTCCCTTCCCTTCCCTTCCCTTCCCTTCCCTTCCCCTCTTTTCCTTTTTCCTTTTTCCTTTTTTCTTTTTCCTTTTTCCTTTTTCTTCTGCCTTTCCAGCTAACCTTGCAGAATTTCTAGTTGTGGCATCAGCTGTTCATCTTTACAGTAGAAATCTGGAGCTTGCTATTAGGCCATCAGCAGAGAAAGTCATACCACGCTTTCCTCTTCTTTCTACCATCACGTTTTTTAGGACTTAACTGAGGGTCTGGAGATGTTAGAAGACATGTACTTCTTAGTAACCTGCAGGAAAAGTGTGCCTACCAACACTCCTGGCCTCTTTCCAGGGTAAGAACAAGCATTGTTTAAGGAGAAAATGAAAATAAAAAGAGAAATGCTAATACATATAAGAATTGTCCTTTTCTTAATGATTTTATGAACTTATTTTCTATTAGTGTAAACTTGAATGGTGAAAATTCATGGTTTAGGAGAAGATGTTCCAGTCTACTCTTAAGACACTTTTGTTGCTGTTACAGTTATGTATTTGGTTACTCTTCTATGTTTACCAGCCAGACTGAAAAGTTATTCTCTTTCTAGATAGAACCATAGAACCATAGAATGTTTTGGGTTGGAAGGGACCATAGAGATCATCGAGTTCCAACCCCCTGCCATGGGCAGGGACACTTCCCACCAGACCAGGTTGCCCAAAGCCTCATCCAGCCTGGCCTTGAACACCTCCAGGGATGGGACATGTACAGATTTTGGTAAGCTTTAGAATCTGTCTTCAGAAGAAGTATTTCCAGACACAAAAGGTTTAACACAAAGGCAGATTTGTGAGTAGGAACAAGAAGGAAATAGCAAGAGATTTGTCATACACTGAGTGTGATTGTTTATTTAGCTGTTTAGTGTCATGGTTGGATTCATTGATCTCTAGATAGATACATCACAGATAAAATAACAAATAACCTACAGCAATGGTGTAAAAGATTTTTTTTTAATCTTCCCAAGGATCTGTGTGAGAGCTAGTTTCACAAATATTCACTTCTCAGGGTGCTAGGTATGATCACTGTCATCAAGGAATTAGTTCAGGCATGCCAATATTCCATGCTGAAACAGAATGAGTAAAGCTGTCTGGCCAGTGCTTTACTGGAGCTGCCTACAAACCCAATTTTATATATACTCTGTATGACACATCAGCTATGCTTAATTAAAATACTACAACAACCTTAAACGTATTGAAAGGTCGGGAAAGCAGCACTGCTTCCCCCTTCCCCCTTGGTTGTTATTTTGGTCATTAAGAGATAAAGAAACAGAGTGTCTGTGGCAAGTGATCAATTTAATTGCCAGCACACAAATATGGCATTCAAATTATTTCCAAACTTTGGGTTTTTGAGCAGCAGCACATCAACAGAGACCTCAGGGCGAGGTGCTCCATCCCAGCGTGGTGAGCAGCTGGATCTCACAGTTCCACCTCCAGAAACATTAGTTTCCAGGATATCACAGGGAGTCAGGTGTGACACCGGGTATGGTGGCTCCTGTGTCTCTGCCCAGCTGTGCTCCCCTGCCCAGTGGTGCTGCAGGGTGGGACCTCTCAGGGCACAGGACCCTCTGCAGCTGGGGGACCGGAGCCCATCCATCTCTTGGAGCAGGTTTCCCAGTTGGCACAGCTGCTCCCCTCCTGCCCTCTGCCAGTGGACAGATTCTGCAGCATCCCCTCTGCACCAGCATCTCTGTGCTTTGTGCCACTGCTCTGCAGCTCAAGCTAGGGAATTAAATTTAACAACTAAATAGAGGGAGAATTTCCCTTTCTCCAGACAGTCCTGGATATCGAGAGTCCTGGGATTTGCCCTCCCTGCTGCATTGATGGCACAGTGCTTGTAGCGTGACCCTCACAGTACTGACCTTATTAAGAAACGTATCAGTAGGTCAAGAGAGGTTCTCCTCCCCCTCTACTCTGCCCTGGTGAGACCGCATCTGGAATACTGTGTCCAGTTCTGGGCCCCTCAGTTCAGGAGGGACAGGGAACTGCTGGAAAGAGTCCAGCGCAGAGCCACGAAGTTGATGAAGGGAATGGAGCATCTCCCTTANGAGACATTCAAAGCCTGCCTGGGTGCGTTCCTGTGTGATATGATCTAGGTGTTCCTGCTCCGGCAGGGGGATTGGACTAGATGATCTTTCGAGGTCCCTTCCAATCCCTAACATTCTGTGATTCTGTGATTCTGTGATTAATGCCCAGCTCAGGCAGGCTCAGTTCAGGTCTGAGCCAAATATTGGACCAGCTGATGAAATGACACCCAGCTCCTTGGGTCCTGGTCTGGAAAGTTTAGGATGGGTGGCTCTTTCCTAGCTTGAAACGTCAGTACAAGATGTGTGTTGCACATTGCTTATCACATAACTGCACACATGCCCGTAGCATCTGTTGAGCGACTTTGGAAACACCAGGAGTGGTAAAAGGAAAGGTTACTCCTCCAATTGAAAGACAGGAAAAAACACAGCTCCACTGGTGCTAAAACTTTCTGGATTTACTGAGCCTAGGGGGGAGGGAAGCAGTAATGGCTCTTCTCTGCAGGTGCCACCAGAAAGGAGGGCAACAAAAAGAGTTGCATTATTTTGACATGACTTGGTGTGGGATCCCTTCATCCAGTAAAAAGTTTTCATAAAGTAAGAGCAGTTTATGTACAGTGGAGCGGTCAGAAAGATTGAGAACCTACTACATGAAAACAAAATGTGAGTGTGACACAGCTTACACAGGTAAGTCAGAGAGAAGGTGAAAACACAAATTTGTAGATAGTCTAATGTTGATGAGATAATTTTCCATTTTTAGAGAGCTCACCACTATCTGCTGATTAGAACAAAATGCTGAGAGAAAAAAAGGGAATAAGTGAGATGGGCAGACAGAAAAAGAAAAAAAAATTGACAGATTACTGAATACACAAATAAGACTCTCTGATACTGCAGATATGATAGACATAGAAGAGGTTACTAGAAGTCTAATTTCTTAAAAATCACAAATGTGGTTTAGGTAGGAAATAACAAAAGACATGTTTCACGTGTGAAAAAAATGCAAGAAATAGAAAGCATTTCATCACATTCCAAGGGTTTGCAAGCACCAGGAGGAAAAGAAGAACTAACAGGTACTGAGGATTTCCTCTAGGTGTAATGGAAAATACTGGAGACAGAATGGATAGACTCTACCAGTTTAGGAACTTTTACTAATTTCCATTGTCTATGAACTAAATGTATGGTTAAAAACACATTGAGGACTTTTTTTGTTTGTTTTTGAAATAATGGAACACTTAAAAAGCAGACTTTAGGGGGACCTACAGGATAGATGGGGGGGGCGCTCTTCATCGGGGGGTGTAGTGATAGGACGAGGGGGAATGATGAAAAGAGGGGAGATTTAGATGAGACATTAGGAAAAAATGTTTTCCTGTGAAGGTGGTGAGGCAGTGGCCCAGGCTGCCCAGAGAAGCTGTGGATGCCCCATCCCTGGAGGGGTTCAAGGCCAGGCTGGATGAGGCTTTGAGCAACCTGGGCTAGTGGAAGGTGTCCCTGCCCATGGCAGGGGGGTTGGAACTTGGTGATCTTCAAGGTCCTTTCCAACCCAAACCATTCTATGATTCTATGATTCTATGAGTATAGAAAGCACAGACGAAAAATCATTTAAGGAATCACCACCACAATTTCCTTCCACCTATGTTAGCACTGAAAAGGGAACACTTCCCGCTGACTACTGGGGGCATTTTTGAAGAAATGAATGCTAAATATTCTCTAGTGATTGGTGTATCAGCAGAATTATGGCTTCTGTCTTTGGGGAAGAAGAAAGCTCATGTTTTTGTAGAAAAGGCTGTGTCAAACATCTTGCTGCTGAGACAGGTCCCAAGGAACTGTGCCCCATTTCTGTGAGAAGAAAAATGGAAAAGTGGAGCTTCAGACTTCTCAAGGGCTGCTTGCTGCCTCCTGCTCATCCCATCTGTGCACTTGGGTGCCAGGCTGGTTTATTTGAATTATTTCCATCATTCCTTTCTGCAGGGCTGGGAAAAGTGTGTAATGTAAATGTGGTGATAGGAAGCGTCTCGCTGCACGAGAGACAACGCAGGGTGGTCAGGGCTTACATGGGCTTCTGCAGAGGGTTTTAGTGACTGGGTCGGGATGCATCAAGTTTGGTGGTTCTCCAAAGTGTCTGTGCCACTGTGCTGGCCCTGGAAGCAGCATGCTTGCATTTAACGTAATTAAAATTAGAGGACCATGTGTGGAGCCAATCCATTGTCTCTGTGGCTGTGGCACAATGAATTTAAATCTGAATAATCTACTGGTTTACCACATTTTCAGAGTTCATGAATGGCAGTCTCTGTCTCTGTCACTCCCCTCTGACAGAGACCAAATCCCACTGGTATTTCTGCACTTCTATCCTAAGTCATGTTCCCTCTGTGATCCTGTGTCCTCCTTCTCTCTCCCCACTCCCATGTCCCACTGGGTTACCACCCTCACACCTGGACATCCTTTTGCCTTTCTTCCTGGGCTGCCGACAGCACATTTCTTTCTCTTGCACAGAGTGGGAATATGCACATATTGTTCCTCTTCCACTTTTTCTTTCTCTTACCTGGGTAGACAAGGCAGATGATCCAGTGTTTTCTGTATTGCATGGGTTTGTTCTGTTTTTGACAGTGAACTGGTCAAAGAACCACAGGGATGAACATTCCTGCACCACTGTAAGGAAGAAAACAAAACAGTTGCTGGTTTTAACCCTTCAAATAGTTCTGCCCTCTTGGTCAGAAAAAAACAACACTGAAAAGGCAGAATTCTCCCCATTTATGGCTGCAAAGTAGCTTACTGCCTGACATCTATAGTCTTCTCTGTTTTTACCTTTTTTAGGTGTTCATAATTGACATTTATTAGCTAAATGTAGTTGAATGTGCATCATTATGGGTTTACATCTTGTTTTCATTACATTCTTTAGAAAAATCTTAATTACAAGAATGTAATTTTATATGTCTTTTAATAGAGACCCTAGAAGGAGAAACCACTATCTCAAAGACTTTTCTCTACTGAGAAATAAGGAAGGAGATGGGATCGCAGGTATCTGTCCATCCTATCCCTCTGAGACCAGCTGTACTTTTTTAATGCCTTCTTTGTTTTAAAAAAGAACCGGCTGAAATACAACTGTAAACTATTAAGAAAAGGTATCAAGGAAATGGCAGTAATTCTGCACGCCAGCACTGTGGTCAGTGGCTTTCAAAGTACATGGACCTCTGTTAAATGCTCTGGATGGTGACTCAGAATGTATTTGCCAAACACCTGGCTCCACAACAGGCTACCCACTTGTCCTTGGGCCAGTCACTAAGGATTTCATTATTAAATATGAAAGGATTCAAAATCACTTCAGTTATTTGAAAAAAAACTTAATCACTTGTCTCTCTCTGATTCATTTCCATGTTTTCTCTTATCTTTTATCTTGTGCATTTAAGGCTTGTCATGACAGGTGCTGTCTCTTACTATATGTTTGTAGAATATGAAGGATAATGGGAAATTGCCTGGGTGGAACTCATGACATATTGCTAAACTAGAAATAACGAATGAGTTTTAGTAATTATAGTAGATAGCAGAGAGCACCCATTTTTTCACTTATTGTCTGAAGAGCTATATTTGTTGTTGAAAGCATACCTCAGTTTCTAAGCTGCTTTTCTGATATTTTGCTTTCCAATACTATTCAGTTTGGAATCTCTTTTGATATTTACTTTTGTCCAGTTATTGAGTTCAGGTCTTATTTTCACTCTTTATTCCCTCTGTTTTGCATCAAGACTGTATTTATTCTCTCTAAAATCATGCATAAAGTCCTTCGGAAAATTCTCTTGTTCTTTTTTTTGTGGATGAAACACGGTCTGAATTTATGGTGGCAGAGTTTGCTCAGCTTGGAGAAGAGAAGGCTTCTGATATCTTACAAATGGTTATGGAGAATAAGTTATCCTCACTTCACAAGTAGGTACAGTGCCAAGACAGGAGGCCATGGGCACAAGTTGCTTGAGGCAAAATTCTGCCTGGATATTAAAAATTTTCTTCACCTTGAGAATACTCAAACATTGCAATATTTACCCCAAAAAGTGCCAGAATCTCACCTGATAGATGTATTGATATTGACTTGACAGAGCCCTGGATAACATAATCCAAGTCTCTGCTTTTAATGAAAGGTTAGACCAGATGAACTACAGAGATTTTTCTAACCTGGAATCTCCTGTGATTCTTATTTCCTTTATTCTCGCCACTGAAAATACATCCATACTTTATGCCTAAATAGAGCTATGATTTTTCCCATATACTGACATTACATGTGTATTACCATATAATACACTTTCCTTGAAGGAACTATTGAATTAAGCATTTTTTTTCTTTCTGTGATTAACGTGATAACACCTATACTTTTCTTGAGGAAGGTGTAAAGCTAAACAACCAGTCTGCTATGCTGACTTTTGTATGACCAGGCTGATTATCTCCCTGCTTTGTGCAAAGTTGTCCTCTCCGGTCATTCATGTTACTTCTATGTCATCTGTGTCCCAATCTCTGCATGGGGGTGAATTAAGTGGTCTTCTTGTGGGACACACAGAACAGCACTTACCATATCCAACATGGATATCGTCTCCGGAAGACATGATCCAGGTTTCCAAGGCCCCCTCAATTGTCCTGTCTCTTCCTCCACCCTTTCTCCCCATCCCTTCACTAAGGTCAAAAGTAGGGTGTGTGGTTAAAGGTGAGTAGGATAGGAAAGCTCTTGCTCCATGGTATGTCAATATGGAGTATGGATGCAAGCTCTTACCCAAAAGAAAGAAGTGTGTGTTCAATAAGTCTGTGTCCCTTTACCTTTGAGGTGTTCCCTAGGATAGTATAGCCTGAATCTACCTATGAATATATTTGGATCAACAGCATGCTCTTTGTGACTGTAAGAGCAGATGAAATTTAAAAAAAAATGGTTTTGTACGTTTATGCAGTAGATGCATAAACAGGGTGACACGTCATATCAGGCAAAGAAAATACTGCTGAGGGTTTACGCATAAGAAATCTTTGAAGCAATGGTGGAGCATATTACTCTGTTTCATGTCAGATAACACCACTGTGATGGAAAAACATGTCAGGACTGAATGTCATACCTTTGGGTGGCCTTGTACGTTTCTGACATGGAATCCATCATACCAACCTGAAAAAAATGAACACTTCTTTAAAGCCTTCTGAAGTACCCAGTTTGTCCTAATATATGCATATTAGAGGTATTTAGGTTATAGCACGCCAGCATCATCAGCCATGACTAATATATTTTCTGAACTGAGAAAAGCTTTACTAAGTACAGGCTCGGATAGCAAAGTGTTCCTGAAGTGAAGACATTTGAAAGACATTTTAATTCAGTGGCACCATGCAGAGGGCATTAATCTTTCTTGTGATTTCCTCTACTGTAACAAAGAAAAAGAATTTTAATGTGCAAACCTCGTTAAATCAATCATCCTTGGGAATTTAGATGCACGGTGTGATAGCGGCAACAACTTTCAATACCTAGAGGCAATTTTTTCCATATGTTTTGGATATTGGAGTTTAGGAAAAACAAGCATTTTAGTGAATTTTTGGTCCTACTTTAAAACATAAAATTTTAATTTAAAGATAGCCTACTTTAAGGTAAATAATATAAATAAAGTTCTCTGTTAATACAATGAAATATCACCTGTGTTGTGCAAACTTTCTGATGCTGCAGTGCATGATCAGGATGATTTTGAGAGATTGATCTAAGTTATTGATTATCCAACACTGCAGCAATATGGAACAAAACCATGCCAACTACTGTAAGAAAACATTGATTTTTTTGAGATATTGTGTTTCTTCTGTTCCTGAGATTTAGCACGATGTCTTTATTCAATAACAAATTTATACAGTCTAAATTGTTTGCAAACCTGGGACTGGGTTCTTTATTCGGGGAAAGTAGAAGTGTACTACTATTTGAAAAAGTCAATGATTATGTCATTTTGCATCACAAAGAGATGGCTGACTATGACTAATCCTCAGGCATTTGTCAAGACTAGGCTTCCCATGGGAGAAGATTTTTACTAAGCGCCATAGCCTTTAGAGCAAACTAGGACATTTGGTGTGTTTCCACATGGATAACAGCATTACATGACATCTAAGTAAACTTACATTATCTATTAATTGACAGCTTAGATCTGCCTGGCTCAAGGGGAACAAACGACTGTGTGAAGGCTGAGGTAAGGTTTGAGGATAAAATGTCAATTGTCACTGGGTTATATCTCATGAGACAACTAGCACTCCAGCTTGCAACCTGGATTTAGGCTTATACCATGATCTTTTTTCCATTCTGTCCTCTTGGAAAATCTTTTTTTTTTTTTTTTTTTGCAAATAGTAAAGACCATGCACGCTCAAACAAGATGATTTTTTTTTTCCCTTTAATTGTGTGGCTAATATGGTATAATTTCAGAAGATTTTAAGAGATGCTTAATGTATTTGCATAATCAGGTCCCTTTAGACTATTTTGCAGCTCTGAACAATTATGCATTCCACTATATAATAGAGAAGAGGCTCAGAAAGCTTTGTGTCTCTCTTCTGTCTGTTTCTCTCCCTGAAACAAAGCACCTCAGTTACAATGCCTGGAGAAAAAAAAAAAAAAAAGGCTAATATACAGTTTACAAGCAATTTAAAATGCCTTAACTAGGCTTGATAAACTACCGAGTAGACAGGTTTTTTTAAGAAAACTTGACCGTTTTAGGCAGTGCCTCTGTATGAAGATAAAAAATAATATTTGTAGAACCTTTATTTTTATCACCTTGTTCATCAAGGTCTGTTTTAAGGGAGTACCTGCTGTCAGAGCATGAAGTACAGGGTGCTCGCTTTTGTGCAATCCTGAAGACAACAAACAAAAAGAATTGAATGAGAAGGCAGAGAGATAAAAAATACCTATGGCATTAGAATTCCTTTTTAAAAATAAAAGTTGCCCCGCTGACCTCATGCAGCCTCTGGGTCTCACTAGGTTGTCTCTTTCACATGTGATTGAAGGTGAAACCTGCCCACCCCTGCTCTCACAGGAGCATGAGCTCACACATCCCGGTATGGGAAAGAGCAGAGATTCTCAAATTTTCAGCTCTAGTGATGTCTAAATGTCATCTCCAGCCTGGCCACCTCCTGAGGCCATGCAAACCCCTGGCAAGCAGCCCTAGGCTACTTAGACTGACTGTCCATTCGGTCTAGTTACATGCTGGGTGAGCAAAAGCAGCATTTGTCATCTTTTGTCTAGAGGGAGAAGATGCACCATGTGCTTGGTCAGAAGGACTGGGCACTGCCGGTGTAGCACAACTGAATGCAGCTCTGTGAAGAAACACCTGCTGAGAAATTTACCACCAAAAGCATGGTGACACCAGTATGGTCTTCTTGCCCCAGGTCCAAAAGAAATGATGATTTGTGACGGTGAAGTCTTCTGTGAAAGCATTAAGCCTTTCTGCATGCACAAGGATGGAGGGTAAGACTATGGACATGGGCAGTATCCATGCAACAGCTGATGTTTATACAGTTCAAACCCAAACTCATCTTCTGTCTAGACATTTGTGGGCTCATGCCTTTGGGTCTTTAGGAAAATGATACCTAGACTAAGCCTAAGAAGAAAGTAATCCAGTCTCCCAGTATCTTTAACAGTTAGATTTATCATTATTTACTAAATGAAAAGCAATAAGCATGATTAATTTTATTAAACTGAAGATACTTCCTTAAATTTATCTTACAAAAATTTTTGATGAAATAAATAGCAAATTTCAATATTTTCACCAGTACTTCAGCCGGTAGTAGCAGGTCTACAAATAATGGTAAATATTCCAAGCATTTCATAATGCACTGTACTTTGGGCTGGTTGCATTTTGGGGCTCAGTTATTAAGTGCTGTAATGTTTAGATTGGCTTGGGAGTGAGCTGTGTACCAGGTTTGTTATCAGAGTTATTGTAAATATAGTCTCTTCTTTCTCCCGTGACTTCTTTCACAGTGTGTGTTTTGCAGACTGGGAAATGCAGTATTGCAAAATGTGTAGGTGTTCATATTCATCAAACAAGACAATAGCAAACCAAATATGCAGAATTTATGACAATTCTGTCGCACTGCAAACCACAGAGGAGTTTCTTAACACCAAAAGACAGGTAAAGAACAACAGAAAATAATTAACATAGTGAGGCAGTATGATGAAAACAAAGGCAATGTCCTTGTTAGTGAAACAAGGACTGAGAAGACTACTGTAAGATAGGTAAAGCAAGCTATCACATAGCAGAAGGGCTTTAAGGAAACGTTGGGATGATATTTTTGAACATATCCAAATATTAATTTATCTATCCCTTACAAATGCATTTTTGGAAAATGCATCAGGTGTAAATTGAGTTTTCTGAATGCATTTTGTAGCCATGAAGGCTTGGAACTTATTCTAGTGTTAAAAATAAGTTTAAAAATGTGAGAAATAAAGGATGCTGCTGCTTGAAACTCGTTGTGATGGATGCAGACAGTCTGTGACCCCAGAAGAGCTAGCAGGGAATGAGGAGCACTGTGGGCACACAGTCCTTCCACAGCCATACAACACAAGCCAGCACCATTCCTCAGTGGGAAAAAAAAGAGGAAAAAAGAGGAGGGAGTCCTGTAAATGTTATTTCACCATCCTCTCCCCCCTCCTCCCCCTATGTACCCAGGAATGTTTTGAACTGGGCTCTGCTGCAGTTTCCTGGCTGCTCTGTACTCAGATGTTTTCCAAACTTGAGAAGCAGGCACAGGACACATACACACACATACATCTTCCCTTTTATGTTGGATCACTGTCATATTATAGTGCAATGTTAGAAGATAAAATACTGTCATACAGAAACAAAAGCAGTAAAGAAGGGGCAGGCTGCAAATTTACCATTCAGGTTTATTAATTTAAAGATCTTTTCGTTAAATCTTACATTTTCCCAGAATTTACAGGCAATTCTAGACCTGAATTCCAGCACACACTAGATTGGTAAAGCTATGACTTTAATAATGGAGCATGAACATGCATGGTTTTTTACCAAGTGGAACTATAATGTCTTGCAGACGTGTACGCAAAACAGCGGATTTTTTGGGGATCTGAGAAAGTACAAGTTGTAAACATAATGCAGTAAAAATGCCTTCTTCTCTGTTTCCCATTGGCTGTTTGTCAATTTGTTTCATTCCCACACTCTCCCAGCACTTGGTGTATCCCTCCTGAAGCCAGCGACCCTAGGATGCATGAGGGCTGGACATTTCACCCAGCCGTTCTTGTGCTGCAACATAAACATAGAGAAATACAGAAAAATAACTAGAAAACAAGTCTGCTATGCACTGCCATGCACTATAGCATCGAAACATTTGCTCAAGATTTATCACTCTAGGGAAAATGATAAACCAACCTTACAACAAGCACTACAGAGGTAACAATTAAAGATTATTTTTTTTTTTTCTGAAGGGAAATGCTGCTTCAGGGGGCACATTTGTTTCCCTTTAAATCATAGTCTTCAGTCACACAAACTGTGCAGACAGCCTGTATAAGCTACAAAACTTACTGTAAATATTCAATATTGACTTTCCAATGTGTCCTTTTCGCAAGGGGAAAAACTGATGTGGGGCTTGCCCTGCCGACTGCCATATTACCTTATTCATTACAGAGATATGAAAGACCATCTTGAAAACACTGAGTTACTAAGCTCAATATTTCTGTATAACCCTCCTGGGCTGCTTTTGTGGAAGCAAACATAATTCTTCATGTGGAGGTCCCCAGGAAAAAGCATAGGTGAACCTGACACGGTCTGAGGGATGGTAGAGAAGATGTGCACATCTCAGAAGTTTGGTGGCTTACTTGAACAAGGCCAAGAAGTGTGGAAATCCAGCATTTTACCCGCACTGTGCATCATTCTCTCTTTGGCTTTGGAAGTATGAACAGATACAGAGATTATCTCCAGCTAGGTATCTAGTGGTTGTTGACCTAGCCTGGAAAGGCTCAATTCAGCTCACACTTAAGTACTGTAAGGTTTTATCCTTAAAGAGAGTTTAGGTAGATAATGAAAAAACTAAGGCAGTCTCCCATATTACTCATTTTAGATGGTTTGTTTTTCAGCACACTATGCTTACCAAGACTGGTGTGATTTACCATACCTGCCCTGTTGTGTAAGAACATTTTTGGTGGGACCTTCACGTTTCCTAAGCTCTACCAAGACACCAAGTCCAGCAAGGCTTACATGATGAACATCAGTCAGCCAAGCTAATGCCTCACTTCTTCGTTGAGATGGTTTACACCTCTCAGACATACTGGTTGTGACTTTCTGCTATTTCCCGATTTAAAATACTCCTCAAATATGGACGTTCTGGAGAACATGATAGAACCATAACAATGTTTTGAACCATAATGGAGGTTGAAGCTTCTCCCCTGATACACTCTGCCCACCCAGACACTAACGGGGACAATAAGTAGTTTGTATGCATGTTGAACTATGTCAACAGTTTGCAAAGGCTGTATAAAACCTCCTCCCTTTTGCTGGCTGTTGAGTCTGGGTGGTAAAGACCATTTCGGGCAAAATTCATCCATCAGCCAGTAGTTACCCTGGCTCGGTTTTCAGGTTTGCATATGCAGCCCACGGAGAAGCATGATGGTGATGTGACATTTCTGAAGCAGAGATGGAGAGACACTGCACAGACACCTCCCCCTTAGCTCTGTAAAACCATCTATCAGGCTAGACTTTCACTCAAAAGCAAGTCTTGCATTCATGTGTGTGTGTGCACCTCTGCTTATCAGCATCATAAAAGTTCAAAATCAGGCAAGGCTGGTAATGATTAAAGCAGTTTGAAGCGCCGCAGCCTGTTTGATGGGTTTTGACACCCAGGGCTAGAGCTGTATTCCTTACTCCTAACATGTAAGCCTCCCATTTTAAGTTATATTTTCTTCAAGTTAGTGGGAAACAAGCAAGGAATGCAGGTCAATGTAGAGCATCAAAAGGCCACTCTACTCCCCAGGGGTGAAGAGAAAAAGAAAAAACCAAATTTTTCTTTTGTTGTTGTTTCCAGAAGCTTTCAAGAAAAACAAAAGCTGCAGTTCTATTTTACAAAACACACTTAAACAACCTAACACTGAATTATTCATGTCTGCTCTGAAACACAAGCTTTATAACCCTGAATTAATTGCCCTTGGTGGTGAGTATATCTAGTCTCGTTGTAAATACTTTGCCGATTGAAATACAAACATGTTCTGCACAAAAAAAGATGTTAACACAGTGTCATAAGCTTGATAATATTGTCACCACCTTCTTCCCAAACACTTTGGACCAAGTTTTACTTCTGAAGCTGGTAGACTAACTGTATTTTCTCTGATCTGAGTTTTTCCAACTGACCATATTTCTGGGGGGAGATCACTGGTTCTACCAGCTTGTGGTCACAATCTAATTTGTCATTTGTCTTATCAAACTCCCTTTTTGGGGATTCCTCTGCAAGTAATAATAATTTTGTAGGATTTTAAGATGGGACATTCCCTCATGCAAGTCCTGTTGTTACCAGACAAGCACCCGACATCTATGACAAGAAACATGTTCCTGAAATCAGTGTCATCCCTGGCGATGAGGTGTCCATAGCAGCTTGCCTCTCAAGTGGTGTGATGCAAAAAAACTCAACCCAAAATGAAAAATAAATCATGGCTTTTCTGGAACAAAAGCAAAACCTTGCCTTTTGGAGTAACAGAGGATTCATTCTTTGCAATGAAACTTTTCTTTTGCCTCTGTTCTTGGTCAGGGACAAAATGCTTTCTACCTGAAACCTGAAGTGCACTTGTCCTAAACCTATGGAAACCTCTGGAACTGGTTGCAGAGATTAAGCAATTATATTTCAAACCAAATTGTGTTGTTCAGTGTTGCCTGCTGTTTAAGGAAAGTTGTTCCTCATAAGAAATCCAGAATACTTTCTTAAAAAAAAAAAAACCTTGTGACCTGTTTCCTTTAACTGGGCTTGTGAGAGACACACACACAAAAAAATTTCCTCTCTCTGCAGAAGCTGGTGTAAGTGACATTTGGTGAATGGTGTGAATGCTCCTGCTCAGCACTTTTGATGTGGGTGGTGGGAGGAGAAGGGCGATTCATTCATTTCCAGACTCTTACGATTCCATGGCTGTCATTTAAGCTTTAGGGTCCTGCTGGCATCAACAGTCCCGTTAGGCAATCACCCAGAGCACTGTGCTGTTTTCTCTGATTTTATCCCGGGTAGAGGGGTGGGAAGGAAATATCAGAGAGCTGCAGCCAGCCGAGGGCCACCAAAGGCTTTCTCTGCTGGAGAGGGACCTCCAGCTGCCCCATTAGCTCCAGTCAAGGTATGGATCCTGAATGTGAAACTTTTGACAGGCCCGTGTTTAGTCTCTGCTCTGTTGCTTAACACCATGATTTCAGTGATGAAGGGGAAATGAGAGTTGGAGGATGGCTGGCGTGGTTGGTTGGGACCATGGAGACATGACTTGCCCTTGGCTCTCCCTTCCTTGCAATCCCCTGGAGCAGTCTCTGTAGCTGAACGTTTTCCCTTCTGTGTCTAAAATAACTGTAGGTCCAGTCTTGACTGTTGCTCCAGATTTTTAGCATTTCCCATGGCTGAAACCCAGGAAGGGAAGGGCCATCTTGGCCCTGAGTTGATCCGGACATCTGCACACCCAGAACCACCCTTTGCTGGCATCGCACCTTGTCACCATGTTTGCACTCTCTCGAACTCCTTCCTTCTGTCTGCAATAACTCAGATCCAAAGTGATGTGCAGGTTCTCATCAGGTTTAGGCAACGTTAATGAAAATAAACGATGCTAGTGTGTGATGGAGCTTCACCTGACTTTAATGGGAATGTGCCAGTCCTCACATGGATGGGAAAGGCATGCCATCCTTTTCTGTTCTTTTTTTTTTTTTGAACTGTGATATACTATATCCTATGTGGCAGGTGGCATGACACAGATGAGAAGCCAAAGTGAGAAATGGCTTTCCTTTCACTCCGAGGCGTAACATATGCTGGGAGATGTTGCAAACCTTATTAAGCCTCTTATTATTGTGCTACCTAATGACTGGTGTATATATAAAATATTATGGTGTTTTACAGAGATGCCCAAATGTTCAAAAGCAACTAATGGGTTTGGACATGCAGCTGGCAGCTGATTCCCCTGTCTTTAAAAATCAGGTTGCTTCAAAATTTTTTTCAGAGTCCATGCAGCTAAAATCTAGTGCCTTTGAAAATGTAAGATATTTTTTACCAGTTAAGTATTGTGTTTCCTGCACTTTAAAACTAAGGTTTTTGTTCCTCAAAAAAAGTACTAGCAATTATCTTACAGTATATATTTTCCTGGTAAAGGAACTCCACAGCAGATGTGACAGCCAGGTGGACAGACAAAAACCTGTAAACTCAGGGCCAGGCAATTATATAGTTAGAGATCCAAGAGGAAGCAGAAATATAAGGTGGAGTTTGCAGTGTTCATTGAGGTCGGAAAGATATAGCAGTGTCTCGGAGCTGAACACACAGGGCATAAGAATAAACTACACCACTGTGTATTTCAGTTGTCGTATGCTATAGTTGCAAGCTTGAACTAAACATTATGTAAGAGTACTATGGACAGGTTGTTCTCCTTATAAAAAATGTAATTTTTTTCTCTCTCCATTTTGTACAGATAAAGCCACTTGCTTAAGACAAGATACTCGTAATTAAGGCTTTCCATATCTCACACATGTAAGTTATCCTGTATGTACAGGCTACCAGAGTGAACAGGGAATGACAGAGCAAGCCATCGTGCTCACACACAATCACACCGCACCATTTTATCCCTGCTCTCAGAGACTCCTCTAGACACGGTGCAACAAAACCTGTGGTTAAAGTGGCAGAGAATACGGGCGTCACAAAGCACAAGCCACGAAACAAGCGTGTATTTTCCTCCTCTCTCTGTGGCAATGCGATTCACCCAGAAGGGGGAGATCTCAGCCCGCATGCCGCAGCCACCAGCGCGCAGCCCACATTTCGGCTCCTGCTCTGAATTTGTCTGTCAGGGAGATTTCGACACAAACCATGCGATTTGGTGCTGGAGCACGCTGGACCTCATCTGCTTAAAAAGATGTACAGATATAGTCATCACACTTCATAATTTAATAAACCGCTAAGAAATTGCACACGTTTTCATTTTAGCAACTTGGGTCCCGCAACTAAACTCACAATGCTACAAAGACATTTGAATTTTTCACTAATATGTCATAAGCACTGCACCCATTGCAAATTAATGAGCCTCTGAATAGCACTGTGCATTTGTCATTTGAATTTATGCTAATGCACTGAGGTCTTCTGATGATGTTGATAGTCCACAGCAGCTGCTCAAACTATAGAATACACATGCGTGTTCCTCCACTTTTTATTCATCTTGGATTTTTCTGGTCTATGATTTGGGCTGCAGTCCTGCAGCTGGTTATTGATAGGGCTGCTAATTCTCTTTGACTTTACACTACAGGCTTGACCCCCAACCCTGAGCAGAAGTAATGTACCAGTGTTGAGAGAATTATGTACATCACACAGCAACAACCTCACCAACAGGTCAAAAGGAGTTCATTGAGAGCCAATGGTATTTACAAAGAGTGTTGGCATGGTAACTGATAACTTTATTTTTTTTCCCGAAATGAATTATACCAAGTATGATTTATTTCAATAAGTCAGTCTGTTGCTGTGACTGGACTCACATAAATTATATATCGCAGTAGATGGCTTTTTTTTTTTTAATGTGTCTTCAAAGAAGTAAAGGCCTATCCTTTACCCTTCCCACCCAGAGGAGGAGAGCATGCAACAGCCCGGATATGGCAGTGACTGCAAGATGCTGGCCGAAGGCTAGATGACAACCTCTCCATCCAGAGTTCAGGCAGTGCCGTTGGATAATGAAGAACAGTGTCATACTGAATACACATGGGGTCCTCTCAAAAGAAACAAAGAAAAAATTGAGAGGGAAACTAGTAATAAAAGTTTCAAAATATTGATCTGTGAGCTGTTGTGCATTGGAAGTTAGAATATTCCAGAGCAGACTACAGTCTTTACCAACTTTAACTCTAAACATGACAATTATAGTGCTGCTAATATACCCAGGAAACAATTATTTGAGCTGCCTAATAATTTTCAAATGACTCAGAAAAATCAAGTGCAAAGATGAAATAAGGAGCACAGCAACAGAAAATGCAGCTTGTTAAGAGTTACTCAATTATTTTTTTACACCCTTCCAGGTTTCACAGGGCCAGGGAGGCTTAGTAGCTTAATTTTGAAACATCTGGGAGCAGCAATGCCGTGCAATATACTATGGCCTTTTGTTTGCAGCAGATTCTTTTTGAGGGAACAACGCTGTGTCACATGAGGGAACTTGACTGAATTATCTGATAAATGTCAAAATTAGACAGATGCATTCTGCTGTCTCTTAAATACTATCAGGAAAGTGTTTTTAAAAATTAACCATTTCGTCCCTAATGCAACAGAGAAGCTCTGGAGTTGAACAATGGCATAAGCAAAGGGAAAAGAGAACAGAATGACTGTGGACTTAAAGCAGCTCCCAGTAGAATTCTCAGGAGAGATACTTTATATATATATATCCATATATTCTAGCACCCTTTGCAGGTTTAAAGGGACACTTCAGAAAAATGCATTTCAGTAAGAAGTAGCAAATAGCCTCTTTCCTATAAAACTGCAGTTTTCCCATCAAGGAGGGTAAAGACATTTTCACTGTTCTCAAAAAACTTTGAAATGTAAACTTGTTCGATTGATGGCTCCTTCTGGTCCTGGCAGCCTTTTTGATAGCTGGTGCTCTTTCTGGAATACTTGTTAAAAATGTCTCTGTAGCAAAGATGTTTGTTTTTTGGGTTTTTTTTTTAGTTTTTCTCCGTGTGATTTTTTTTTTTTTAAGTCAGCGCATGGGAGACTGGAGATAGGCTCTTGTCTTCGATGCAGCAGACTGACAGGTGAACACGCACTCTCACTGCCCTTGCACATTGTAGCGCTTTATGAGATTAGACTGCCTGAAAACTTGTTTTTTTCAATCCAGTCCTTTTTGGACACAACCGCTCAGGTTGACTTCTGCTCATGAAAACTGACCATGGCATTGCAGGCTGTGCTGGAGGCTGGGAGTGTGGCAAGGTCAAAGGCATCTACGTGCACCAGCATCATTTAATGCCAGTGCCATCTACAAATATTAACTCCTTCCTTCATGGAGACTGACCAAAATTTGGGACTGGGAGTGACTCCAACCTGAAAGACACTGTCTCAGGTTCTCCCCTCCATCATGCCTGTAGGAGCCTAACTTCTGACCCTTACCAGCAAATAAACAAACCCCTATTCTGGTTTGGTGACTGCCTGTCTGTTTATGCAATGCAGCTTTCAAAAGAACTGGACTTCTGTACGTGTTTGTCAAGCTCTCACAGCTCTTAGTGTTTGAAACATTTCACTTCCTGCACATAAACTGTCTCCTGGAGGTTGTCACAGATACTTGTTTCTCATCTCTCATGCTACCTCCTCTGACCCTGCTAATTCCATCTTGTGGTGTAATTGCAAAAGAAATCTCGTCTGAGTTAACAAGCAGTGTCACAAGAGTTTTCTAGAGTAATATCTTGATGCTAACCACTGTTCGCAGATCTGCAAAGGATTAAACTTGATCAGTGTGAAGAATTTTACGTGTAATGTAATAAAAAATAATGTAGCTTCCAGAAATAAATAATCTGAGGCAGATAGTCAGCTTTTTCCACTCCGCTTTTCCTTTCACTGCACTCTGCATAGCTATTCACTAGCTATCATCTTTATTAAATATTATTCTTCTGTGTAATAGCTGGGATTGTTTACATCAAAACATATGAGAATCTGCAAGTGCCTCGTGGCATGTTTGGTCCCTTGGCATCTTGTCCCTCATTCCCCAGCTTCACCAGCTCCCTTTTCGTGTTTCATTGAAAGGACTTCTGTAAACTCTGCCACTCAGATAGTAGGCAGGAGTAATTCAGCACACTGGCACATGAAGCCATGGCAGAGCAGGTCACTGGTGTGATCTACACGGGCTAGGACATGCTTGTAAAGAAAAGAATCTAATCCTGGTAAAAAACTGTGCTAGCCATGGCTGTTGGTAAATTATGTAGCACTCTCAAGGTTCAGAGGAGACTGTGCTTCTCAAAAGTGATAGAAACATTCTTAGGCTCTTGTAGCTTTTTATGTTAAAAGCTCTTGCAGTGATTTTATATCAGCATGCTTGTTGCTCGTTTTTAAGGGAAAAATATTTGACTTTACTATGGTTCTATTTTAACTGCAACAATGAGTCCTCTGAACACCTTTCTAACATTTCAGATCTCTATAAAGATAGCTTATTCTTTTCCAAATATCTTTATTTGAAAAAATGTCAGGGATGGAGGTAGTAGTGCAGATAAGCTTCGTGTCTTAAAGTTAGAAAACTACATATGAAAGGTTGATTTGAGTCAAAATCTGAGAATCCCAGACCTCAGATTCTGAGTGTCATTGGACAACTGGGAATTCAGAGTAGGACTCAGATAATGTAGGTCAGCCTTGCCCTGTTGATATCAAGGGGCTGGTTTATAGGGATGGTTGATGTGGCTCTTTGTGTGATTTCCTTCAGGTTCCAGACGGAGGCTCTGCCTGTGAGTGATTACCATCCCTGACTGCCGAGCTTGCATTTGGTCTCACACCTCAGTATGGACTACAGAAGGCTAGAAAGTCTCCTGAAATCAAATAATCCAAACATCACTTAAAAAAAACCCAAAACAAAACCAATTATATTGCTTCTTGGCCAAGTTAGCAAAAAAGTCTTACTCAAGGGCAAAGTTAACAGATTTTGGTTGTTGCTTACAGCTGCCTGGACACAGGGAATAGCCACTATCTAGATAGCATACCACAGGCAGATAATGTTCAGGGCTGAGCTGGAAACAACACCCAGCACCAGGAATGGAGAATATGGATGGGAGGATGCAGGTGGCAGAATTTCACTGCAATCCTTGCTCTCTGCATCTCTGACAGTTGCTCACAGCTTTTAGCAAAATACTGTCCACGGAAGAACAAACAAGAAGCTAGGTCAAGCACACAGAAGTTCTCTGAAAGTCTAAATTCCATATTTTTATCAAAAAATGCAGGCTGGGAGTTGGCAATTTGAACAGTTTGGGGTGTGCATGTGTTCTCCACAGACTGGCAGGCACCTCCCATGAGCATGGTGATGAATGCTTTCTGGCCCTCTTGGTGTCACAAAGTATTGGTGTACCTGTAGGAAGTTAAGTACGTATACAAGGGAATAGCATTTATGTATTCACGTCCTCAAAGGGAATTTATCCTAAATTTGGCATTTACTCCAGATGCTGCGTGTGTGTTTTTGGAAGCAGATTCTTGCTTTAAAATTCCATATGTGGAATGAACGTTTATTAACATATCAAATTGGATAGGATTTTAACTCAGAAGGGAAAATCAGGTTTGCTAGAGGCAACCGTTTACTCACACTTTTTGTATGCATTAATTTCTGGGGACTCATTTCTTAGCAGACCTTGATAGCTGCAGTGAGGATTGGCACCATCAGCACCACTGTCCTTCTCCTGGTCCCACAGCGCTGACATGACTCTGCAAATGGTATGCTGGATCAACAGCTCTAATGATGCAGGGCTGTCCCCAGGGTTTTGTCCTTTCCCCTTTGTGATCTCTCCCTTGCACGATTCCCATGTGCTATGCAAAGGCTCAGAAAAGCTTATCAGTCTTGGAAGCTGGGCACCCATCAGTCCACCCACCGAACTAATCAGTCTATAAGACTGTTTTGCTTTATAAAGCAGAGGAATCACCACCTTCATCTTAAAGATCTGTATTTACTGGCAGGTAAAATGCTGTGGTGCCATTATGGACTCCTGTGCAATATAGACATTTTATATGAGTGGAAGAGTGAATCAGGATTTCTTTTTGAGCACAAGTGCCACACATTTCATGCTCTTTTTTACCCCTGCAACCAAGTTCCTGGGCTGCAAAGATTCTGCTTTGCTCAGAGGGACTCGTGTTCAAACTGACAAGGAAAAAAAAAATCACACCATACTTCTTAGTAAGTTCTCTTGTCTCTTTCAACTAGCCAGCATAAAAACCTTTTCTCCTGGCTTGTACAATCTTTTAAAGTACTAACAAGTGTTCTGCGGTTTCTAAGAGATTCTTTTTTTTTTTTTTCTTTCATAGCTCCAGGGTTGCCACCCAGGTAGGTGTGAAAAATCTTTGTTCACTTCATTATAAGACACTTTTGTGTATCATCTAACTGGATTGAGCCAGCAAAGGAGAGCAGATATGTCATATAACCAAATGCTTTTTTCCTCATCCCTAACATCCTAGGATATTGCACACTTTCATGTTCCAATGGAGGTTTCTTTTACCAGTGACCAACATTTTCCTCTACTCTCTAATGCTCCTACAAGTTTCTGACCTGTTATAATTTCTCTGCCTGCAGTGCAGTTTCAGCCAGCGTTCCTGTTGAGTACTGAGCAAATTAATAAGTTGCCTAGAAAAAAATCGCTTTCAGATTTAGGAAATCTGTATGCCGGGGGATGTTAACTTGTGTACACTAACATCTTGAGTGCCCTCCATCATATCTGTGTGAAAACTGAAGCGAAAATCAGGGGAAAAAAGGGCAAATCAATTCATCTAATGGATTTCACTGCAGGCTTTCTTTGCAAACCTTTGCCCACTGTCATCGAGCAGCACCTTAACCCTGCCAGAGGTAGATGGGAATGAGAACTGCTCCAGACAAATGAATCTATACGTTGAAAGCATAGCTTATACTATTTTTGTGTGATGATGAAAAAAAAAATGCCCAAGCACGTTTGAAACATGCATTTACTCAGTAACGTATTCTTATTACCCAGTTCTGTATCTGGGCTATTTTCAGAAATTGAAAGCGCTGCTTCTCTTTTAAAGCTGGCCACTTCCTTTTTGACTGTCTTCCCACTCTGAACATAAAACAGGTGCATCAGTAATATTTGGCATGTTCATAGCAGAATAAGATCTGTCTTAAATACCCAGCATTTCATGTAGTTTGCCTTATCTCAGTCATCAGCACTGATTCAAAGCTATTGAGTATCACAGCACAGATGGTGAGCCAAGTTCGACAAGAGTCGGCTGGGGTTACAGCTGTGGGAGGACCTGCAGGAGGAGGTAATAGCTGCCTCTGGGATCCGAGAGATGCCAATTACAATATTTCCTTCATATTTTCTCATTTGCTAAAACTCAGTTTTCTTTGTTCTTTTATGAGAGGTGACTGGACTGATTAAGATTTCCAGATGTGAACAGACATCTCAGCTGACATCACTGCATTAGGAAAATGAACCTACTTCATAGTGGAAAGATTAATACAAATGTATTTGGCAGAGTTATAAACAGTTGAAAACAAGGTCTTACTCTGCAGAGGCTCGGGGAACCTTAGCAGTAGGCTCTGCTGCGCACATTACCTGCAGCAAACGAGGCCTTCGACTTTGGTAGCAGACGCTCCCTGCTAAAGGAAGGTAATGTCAGATGATATGGTCCTCTGCAAATTACATTTTAAAATGCCAAGGTCCCTGTGCTTTACACTGTATTAGAGAACAAAGGCAGGTAAGAGGTGATGTTGGAAAACATAAACTTTCAAATGTTATTGCAAAATAACACCCCTGCCCAATTTTAGATTTGAGCAAGCTGAAGGAGGAACAGTCATGAGCTGAACTTCTAAAAAAGACATGAACCCCAGGCTCCTGGAGATCTAGGATGAAGGATCACAGGTTGGTGACTTGCAGTGTCATGGGCTCTGAGCAAAACAGAATAATTTGTGGTGAAGTGTAAAAGTCCATAACTGGTGCCTCCTTCCCTTACCTTGTCACAGACTGAATGTTCACTCTGGTAATAACCACTCTCTTTTTCCTCTCATGGTGTCTTTCCCTTCCCCATTAGATGTCAGCAGAGTAAATCATGACTGGTGTGATGGGCTGTAGTGGCGCTGCCTAGTTACCAGTGAGATGCAAAGCAAATATGTTCTGAGCTGAATAAACACTTCAAAGTTATTTTTTTCTTAAAAAAAAAAAAAGCAAACAATAATGTGATAGCCTGTCATCACCAGCCTGCACAGATAACATCGGAGTAATTCCGCACTCAACTTCTTACTCTAAAACTAGAGGTCCTGCACACAGGAGCTGGAGCGGACATAGCGTTAAGTTCATTAGGAGATACATATGAGGTGCAGGATATGTAGTTGCTAATTGTCGTTTTGGTTGAGTCTGTTTGCAGTCATCTAGTGCTTATCTGCAGAGATAGATCCAAAGGGAGATTCCCACAGGCATACAGGCAGCCTCCAGTGACCTGGTCCTATGTTGGTGGCACCTCTGTGGAGAGGGCTGCATGATTCCACCCTGCACAAGCCTACTCCTGACAACTCTTGTCATTCATATATACCTGCTTAAAATGCAAGCTGTAGTTCTTCAAAATGCTGATCACATTGTCAAGAGAAGGCTACAAATTGAAAGAGGCTATTTCAGACACACGTTGGCTTGCACTGTGTGCATTCAAACCATCTCATTCACTGCAGTTTTCAAGGCAAGATGTTGACCATTTTCTTGGTCCTTCCACACTATTTATGGAAGAACAACTTATGTTCTGAAGATGGCTGGGATGTTGCACCTCAAAATCATATACCATTAGATGACGATCCTTCATATTTTTCCAAGTAAGTAGGTAGTTTCTGTCACACTTGAGACCCTGGACAAGTTCAGTCTGGTGGCTGATCCAAGCCTTTGAGTCTTCCTAGAATTTCTGATTCAGTTATATCAATAAAATTTCTGGTCCTTTCCTTAAGTGCATCAACAGATTAGTAATGATTACTCTTTTAAAGCATAAACCAAGATGATATTGTACAAAGGAAAGAGGTAGGACTAAATATGACTTACTCAGGGCTAATTTCAAACCCCAAACTCAGAAGTCATGTGATAGTAGCAATCCTTTTTTATTGTAAACTTAATATAATTTTTTTATTTGTTTGAAAATTTATTTTCAAGACCTAGTGGTTGGATATAAAACCTTAGAAATGCAAAGCTCAAACACAAATATGTAACAAAAAGGCTGTAGAATACCTGCATATTTTGTGGAAATAGCTAACAAACCATCTAAATATGCTGCCAGGGTGGTGGGGAGACAATAGGATAATCTGTCATCCTTGTACCCCCAAGAACAGGTGGGGGAGAGCTCAGGTATGTGTCTGTCCCTCAGGAAAATCTTCATGAGGAATTCACACCTTCAGAGTGAAAATAAGTCAAAGAGGATAAGTGAATGAACCAGCCTCTCCAGTGTCAATATCAGCTGAACTTTTTATTGAATCCTTAAGGACAGAGACACAGATAAATTATAAATAAGAACTGAAACAATCTCCATCACAGTCATCTCGGAGAGCAATATGCGAGTAACTGTCCAACTTTTCCATGGGAATTTTATCAGTTTGTGGCGAAGACCCCCCTCTCTTGGATTGCTTTTCTGCTTCATTCAGGAGATGAGTAATAGACAGATGCTGGTTTTACCTAATGCGGGTCAGTAGTAAATTAGGGTGGTGCAGGTATTATGCATTAGTGTACCACAGGGCTCTTTCTTTCTATAATGTTAATATTATTTCCTTTGGTTACATTAATTGCAATACTAATTGAATCTGATTGTTTCCTGCATGCTTTTTGGGCTTAATTCTCTCATTTTTGTCCACACACACCTTCAAATATGCCCTGCAGAGAAGTTAGTGTCCACATCATGCTGGAAAACAGAGTCATTATGTATCTTTATCCAATTCAGAGACTCATTTGTGAGAACATGAACCCCGGACGGGGGATCTGCTTAGCTCTAATTTTGCCTTTTTTAAAGCCGAACTGTTTAAATACAAGACACTTTCCTACTGTGGCTGCTTTCTCAGCTATCTCGTCTTTATACATCTCTTTTCTCCCCAGCTTTGATTTGTACATGTGGAATGTTTTTGATCAGATAACACCCACTGGATATGTTGCTGTCTTTGTTCAGGACATTGGTTTTGTAAGTTGCAAAGCTGATAAACACTTATATGTGCCTTGTTTCCTTTTGTGCATAAAGATTCTATTGAGACATCAGCACATCTGGGGAAAACATGTTTTTTTAATATTATAGTTGTTATTCATTTCAAATTCAGCACTATCATATTTGATGTTTGCATCTTAAAAATTGCAAAATGATGCGTTGTTCGCAATAATGAATACGAATCTAACCGAGAAGAAGAAACAGAACCTGCTTTAAGGTTCCTTTGTTACAAAATTCTTATCTGTAAATAAGGCCTTTGAGGTTATTAAAACTTGGCTTCTTTTCTGTTAGCCTCATGAAAGAAAGAGCTCTTCTTAAACTTGTTTTGCTTTGTTGTCTCCACAGTTCTGATGCTTTACACAGCAGTTTTGCCTTCAAAATAAATCGTTGGGACAGAAGATAAAACAAATGCCATACTCTAGTGACTGGCATATACCAACTAGAGGAATATTCACATGAGAAAACTGCTTGACAAATATTTAATCTATCTGAGATATTTTCCAGCTGAGTTGCCTTGCTATTCTGTTCCCACCACATTCTCCACATTGCACAGTGGAAAAGCTAAGACATTTAACTTCTACACTGGACTGGGAACTTCAGATGCTAAAAAGCAGGTCAATTTTTTTTTTTCAAGGTCGTCTTTTTTTTTTCAGTTGGCATTGAATAATGGAAACAAACTTAATATCAGCTCTTTTCTCTGAATACATCTGTACAAAATGAACAAGTCTGTGAGGGTTTAGCTATGTGACTCAAAAGCCGCTGCATACAATAGCTAAAAATTCTCATTAACTAAGACTTTTTATATATTTACTATAAAATTATTAAAAGTTCACAATGCTAACTTTCTTGTCATTGATACAGGAACCTAACTCTTGTAACTATACAAAAGTACAACTGATAAAAGCAAAGAAAACATTCAGAAAAGTCTTGGATTCAAAATCAAGAGGAAACTGAAATATTTTTATGGAGGTCACTTT
>VZTO01026128.1:0-22283 GCA_013400615.1 Syrrhaptes paradoxus
CTCCTGTCCTCTTCTGCTCCCTTCTCTCTTCTGCCACTACCTATTTTCGGCCTTATTTTTCTCCTCTTCTGGTCCCACCACCCTGAAGCCCTGCAAGATCCCTTGCCTGTCCAGCTCCCTCTCGCCTAACCCAATACAACTGCCCTCCAGCCTTCTCCCTCTCAGGATCTCTAACACCACCACTTTCTCTCCTAGGGAAATTAAAGAAAAGGTTATTACAAGGATATTAGGAGAAAGTTTTTATTTCAATTCTGAAGCCACAGCTGGCTCCCCATGATCAGGAAGCGCTGGCTGGCCATGCTACCTTCAGCCACAGCACCCTCAGCAGAAGGTGCTTTGGGCAATGTTGCTGCCAACTGCTAGGAAGACCCTACCAGCAAGATTCTCAGGGTTTGTTGCCTCGCTGCATTTAAGAAAGGTGTATTTGTGACACTGGTATGGGTGACACCTTCCCTCTCCTGCAGACAAACATGACAACCTTGCTCCAGGTTGGAACTGTTAGAGGCTCTCAGTGAAAGAGCTGTAACAATTAAAAAAAAACAAAACATGTTCATATTCTCAGAAGTGGATCAACTGTTGGAAGTGAAATTTAATAATAGTGATAATCACTCTGCTGCCTGGATAAAAACTTCCACAGTGTGAGCTGTGAACAAAAGGCTGGGCAGAAGAAGCAGTGGGCATTTCAGCCTGCACTGTCTGCAACCCACACTCATAGAATCACAGAATGATTTGGGTTGGAAGGGACCTTTAAAGATCATCTAGTCCAACCCCCCTGCAATGACCAGGGACATCTCCAACTAGATCAGGTTGCTCAGAGCCCCATCCAACCTGACCTGCAATGTTTCCAGGGATGGGGCATCTACTGCCCCTCTGGGGCAACATGTTCCAGTGTTTCACCACCCTCACTGTAAAAAAATGTCTTCCAGACATCTAGTCTGAATCTACTCTCTTTTAGTTTAAAATCATTTTATCCCTTGTCCTATTGGTACAGGCCCCCATTCCAGAGCAACACACCCAAAAAACCCCACCCCTCTTCTTGCCCCAAAACCAAACCCCTTACTTTTTTTGTTTAGAATAATTCACTTCAAAGCAGGAATATCTCTTCTAGGAAAAATATTCCCTGAGGATGATGCCAGTTTTTCTCAGCAGGTCTTTGACTATTAACTCCTTTTCACTTGATATGATACAAGCTGCACATCTTCCATTTCATGCAAATTTCAGGAATTTTGAAGCCCAACATTGCAAATCTGAATTTAGAGGAATCAAGCACAGTTTATTTAAGTCTACTTTACAAAGTATCTGGTCTGTAGCTGGAGTCTTCAGAGTTTACATCTTGTTGTACCAATATTCCTTATTTTCTTTTTATACTGTCTTTTTCAGTGCCATATCATGCATTCCTTTTAGCAATCTTTGCCTTGAAAAAAGCATCTCCTCATTTCTGCAAAACTTCATTCAAGTGACGTGTACTTATGACCTGTGTATGTTTTAAATCTTAAATAATCTTTAAAAATTATGTTCCTATCCTATTGAATTAATTTCTCTCTTCTATTTTATCTGCTTTGGCAAAGGTTATATATAGTTGATCAGATATGTAGTAAACAAATGTTACTGTCAGTCTCAGTTCACTTCTGAGTAAGAGAAGCCCCCACAAGCCAACAGATGTACTAATACACGGGCGGAACTGGCGGTTAGGCTGAAAATTTTTTATTTTAAGAAGCTTCTTTGCAGTCCTGTTTGCTTCCTATACCAAAGAAATGCAGAGCTGCAGATAAGGGCTTTTGTCTTCAAACCATTGACAGTGGCAAATGGTTTATTAATGATTTTTTTTCCCTTGCACAGTTTTCATTTCAGTACTGACATTTGTGTTTTTATGGATGAGTAATTCGGAGGGAGAATGCACACTAAAAAGGTAAGACTACAGAATAGTGTCTGGTTAGTTTTGGGAAGGCTCTGGCTCTTGTTTAAGCTGATGTTCCGGTTATACATTTCTAAGGTTAGAATCTGGCTCTGCTGAAGAGCAGATCCTTCTGAATAACTCCACGTGCAGACAGGTATATTCTGGATTAAGAGTGATGAGTTCCCATGCAGTTTATCCATTTTTATTCTTTCTTGTCTAAGTTGTCAAAAAGGAGGAAGATCTTGTGCTGGTGATTACTACTTCTAAATGCTGAACTTCGAGGATGTATAGGCAGACTTTTGCCTAGCATGGCATTTCTTTCTGCATATTTCTGATAGGAAAAATAGTTCATAGTCTTCTGTAAATCTTTCTTTTCCTAATGTAACTTTGTCCAGATTAAATATTAGACAATGCTCTGCCTCTCACAGGCACTTTCAGCAAAGCCTTTTCCCCTTCATTATTCAATCAGAAAAGGATTATGTTTAGAAAACTGAAAGGTTGTACCTAAAGATACAAATCCAAATTAAGGACCCCTTCCTTAGTCAACTTTGGACAACCCTTCAACACATGTCCTGAGTCTTGTAACACACCTGCACAACCAGTAATTTCAAAGATTTCTTCTGGTAAGAGCTACACCTTCTCCTCTTGGCTTGCCTTGGCTTACCTCTGAAAAAATAAGTATTCTTAATTGGAGCTGACTATCTGCAAATGAAATCCTAGTGGAGATAAGGCAGGGTCTAGTTTTCCTGCAAGCTAGCATCCAGAATTAGGGTCCTTGGGGTGGCATATTTTTAATACCAATGATAGAATCAAATGGTTGTATGATATTTGCATGCTTCATGACTCCTGCCTGATATAAGTATGCAGCCAGACTCTGTGCAACAAGAAACACTAGAAATACTCAACCAAAACCCATCTGATGTCCTTAGGTGCCCACTCAAGTCCCCTGACAGTGCTAAGCACCCAGCTCCTATGTGCCGCTCCCAGACACTAAGCATGAACCAAGCCTTTGTACCCTGCTGCAGCTGACAGGAGGAAATCTGCTTTGGGTCTTCTGAGGTAAAGCTAAAATAAAGCCAGACAGCTGATTCTTTGGCTGCAGATCCACTAAAAGAAATCACTGAAAAATCTGAGGGCAACCTCAGCCCCCACCACTGTGGCTGTGGCCAGCAGCAGCCACTACAAATGCTGTGGTGTGCCATGAATTCCCCCAGCTCTGCTGCCCTGCTACAGACTGGAGATGCAGCGTATTTATCCACCCCAACCCTCTTCATCCCAGGACAGTCAGACTGCAAACAGAACCATCCTGAATCATCTCCAGCTGCTTTTGCAGCTTGTTGATTGCCACTGGGTAATTCCACTACTGCTTAGAAAGAGCATCCTGTGAAATGGTAGTTGAAGCAAAGGCAAACAGTCACCCTGTACATGCCTGAGTATTTATGCGTGGTGGAGTACTCCCTAAAGGGCAAATTTTCCCATTTCTAAGAACAAGAATTCTGCTCTTCTTATTCTAGGTCACTTGTGGAACCACACAGATAACAGATCTTAGCAAAATGTCACTAATGATAAAGTCCGGGGTTTTCAGAACTGTGTTTCTGAAGGCAGGCACTTTGTTTAGGTGTCTAAATGGAGAGTACAATTTCCCTTGCAATTTCCAAGACTTACTTTTGAAAGCACTGACCCAAATATCACCAATATAGTTGGATATTCAAAAGCTAAGCAGGCTCGTCTGGGTCTTGCACCAGCAAAAGGAAAAGTGCAGTGGTCAGTTTAAACACTGATTTGCTGAATAGGATGGGACCAGCCACACCATCCCATGCACCACAAACATTACTATTTTCTGACTGACTGTGACCGCACAGCACTGAGTCACCTAATTCCTAGCTGCCAGTGCAACGTAGCCAGCTCATAGGCTGGAAACATCAGCTTGGCTTTTATCCCAAAGCATGCCTCTTTGCTCCCTGCTCCACTGAAATTTTTGTGAATAAGAAGGCCTAAATGCACATAATCTGTGCCACATGCAAAGGAAGATCTTGCAAAACGTAAAGGTTGATCATTGACTGAACTGAAGCTTCTGGAGCTTGGCACCTGAATGGTGCCTTCCCACAATCTCCTCTAAAGCCAATTTTCCCCACACAGGGGAAAATTCAACAATCACTATTTTCAGCAGCCAGTTAGTAAAATAATTGCTTTTGGATGAAAAAATTAAATATCACCAAGCCATAACCAAAATATTGTTTTATTTTTAAAGAACACTTTAGTTTTGAGGCCACTGAGTCCATCTCTGACCATGCTGAGATGGCAGCCGTGCTGTGTCCTGACATGCAGGGGGAAAAAACCAGACTTGTTTCCGCTTTTCTCTGTTTGCACCTGAATGACTGGATCAAGGTTAAACAACCGCAGACAGAAGGAAAAAAGATCACTGAACACAAGTGGAAATGTAAATTACGTCAAATAATATTCTTTTTTTTTTTTTTTTTTTGTCGTCAGAAGTTCTCAGGGGTTGTGGCCAACAAGGCAGGAACAGACAGGCAGTCTGCAGAACAGGAGACTTCTGACGGTGAAGTCCTATTGGGGTTTTTTTGGGACAGTTACATATAAAACACCAAAGGAATGGCTCAGAACTACTATCCCCACCTACAGTGTTTCTTTTCCTTTACATTTACGGTAACAATGTTTGGGCAACAGTTTGGTTCTTTCAGTTCCCACTTACTATTCATTGTGAAACTTGGTAAGATTGGCCATGTTATCATGTCACTCCATGAGTACGTGGATAAAGATATTTTTCTTTAACAGTTTTTGCCGTATTTATGAACCTATCCCATTGCTTGGGTCATTCCTTAGAGTATATAGCATGGTTGGCATTAGTCTGGCATAAACATTCTGCTATCCCTCTCCTTTTTATTACTGTGTATATTAAACATCTGCAAGAGTTTTCTGATAGTTTGTCCAACCGCTTAAACACTGAGTACCAAAACTAACTGCAGAAATTTTCATCATTGCTACAGCAGGTGACTTAGGCATGATTTGGAGCAATGGGCAGATCTGTAAGAACAAATACTGAAGCAAAACTCCACGTAACACAAACACCAGCATGGCAAAAGACAAAGATCAAGTTACAAATATAAGTACTCCAAAGTTTTTAGTGTAAGTATTTAGTCTGAAATCAGAGTTTCTACCCTAAGCCTAGATTACGTGGGCAAAGGAAAGGGATTCATTTGGTTGTGCTACAGAAAAAGGAACCTTTCCAAATGGTACGGTGAGTGCCGCTATTCTTTTTACTTGGTAAATTAAAAATTATTTATTTTAGGTTATCTAGGCCTTAAATTCACAGAAATGTAAATTTAAATGAACTTCACATTCAAAGTAGCTTTATTTAATTCAATTGAGAACTGCATGGAGTATCTGAGTCCTAGTTTGCTTAGTCAAACTTGACCTCTTACGGTGACAACCAAGTAAAAACCCCTCTTATGCCATTTCCAGCTTCAAAAATAATACCCAGGCAAACACTGTTGACAATGCCTTCAGGAAGAAAACATTTGCAGTAGACAGATAACATAATTTTAAAGGCAATCTTGAATGAGAGCCTTTGACTTTTTCAGTATCTGAGAATTACCTGCCATGGGAAAACTCTCAGGTAGCTGAACACTCCTTTGGTAGACAAGTTTGTGTTTGCCCATAAATAAGGCCAAATTTACAAAACACCTATCTATATATCGAGGAGCAAATTTTCTCTTCAGAAATTCAAATCTGTGAGCAAATCACGGTTAGAATAAAAATACACTGCTATTCCTGTATGGGATTGCAAAATGCAAGGCAAAACAGCAGAAGTGACAGAAGATCAGCCTAAACTTTTCTATTTCACTTCATCAAAACACAGTATCCTTAAATCCCTCATTATGCTGCTTTGTTCATAACTTTTTTTTTCTTTTAAACACTGTGTTATTGCTGTTCACATGCTTATTATGGTAGTTACGGCATTCAGGTTTGGTCACATCTTATTCATCATTTGAAAGCAGTACATTTCTAATCAAAGGACACCTCCTGGGCACCCATAAAAGGATATGTGAATGTCCCCACGTTCCATTTTGCCACAAAGCAGTACAAGTTTGCACACTGACGTTTGCACTTTGAAAACACTGAAAGTGAACAAATTGACACCAGCACAAGCCCAGGTGTGAGCATTTGTGACCACAAACCCCAGCGGGGTTTCTGAAGGTTACATCTGTAAACAGAGAGTTGTTTACTAACAGTTTCTGGATATTCTCAGGCTTCCTGTCACTGAGGAAAGTGGCACCATTGTGCAGCTAGCACCCTGGCAGAAACTGCAATGCTCATGTTGTTGTAGCTGTGATGGCCTATGGGTGTAAGTGAATTCAGGTTTGCAAAGGGAAGCTGTATCTTGTCAGCCTGACTGATGCTGGCTGGAAGCCTCTATCAGATCTCCCTCTATTTCTGTTCTGGATGAATAATTGTTGCTGCTGTTGCCAATTTTGAAATCCCTGCATCTCCAGTCTGACAGCAAATGCCCCAGAACAAAGCACACTAGTTCTCTCTTGTGTGTGACAAATCTTATACAACACTTTTGTTTCCCTACAGTGCATTAAATACACCTGAAGTTTGCTGCTTGAGTTCATCTCAGCCTCTCTTTTCTGGGCTCTGTTGCCCTCCACTGAGTAGGTATGCCATCATCTAACAGTGCTTTGAAAGAATCACTCCAGAAGCACAAACACATCTGGATTAGACCACCCCTACGTAGTGGCACAGCAGACAGACATACAAAATTACTTGGGAAATTAAAGTCTGCAAATGTGGCTGCAGTATTTGGAGAATGGTTGTAGCTGACAATAAGATTAAGTATCAGGAACCACCCAAACAGAAATAGTGCCTTTTCTGGGAAGCCTGAGGTGTCAGTTACAGGACAGAAATCTCGGCTTTGACACAGCCTTTCTCAGCAGGCCAAATTTCCCATCTGATACACAAACCTCAGCCATCACCACAAGAGAACCAACTTAAGTGGCATCAAAGGAGCACATTCAAGATGTTTAACAGTATTAGATCCAGTCCCCTAACTATAACAGCAGGCAAAGAGCAGAGAAGAAGATGACAACAGTAGCAAGCACTTGCCAGCTAAGAAACCTTAGCATGCTGCTGAAGCCACCCAAATCATATAGCAAAGTACTGAACCAGGAGTCTTCACACGCCCAGCTACCACAGCCCAGCTAAGCACTGTCACTGCAAATGCTCGCCTGCCTATGCTATACCCCCTCATGGCAAAACTAGGATATCCATGAAGCACCAAAAAACAACCAATATTTCATTTTCCCAACAGTCCCCACTTTCTCTGGAAGTAACTTATGTCCTTTGCAAGCTGACCATGCTCTTAGCAATGTTCACAACTAAAATTCACTGGTGTGACACCTCACAGACTTAGAACACACCAAAGGCATGAAAAACACGTATCTTATTTTCTCACTGTCATATATTCAGCTTGAAATTCAGTTATGGATGCTACTCTTAGTACAGTAGGAAGAATGACTTTGAAAAGCAAATTCCCCAGAAGAAAGAACGCTAGTTATCTCAGATGAAATAATTTCTAAATAAATCATAAACTATAAATAATGTCTACCATTTTTGCGGCCTTACAGTAAATTTGGTTGATAGGTATATCACAAATAGCTCTAATGAAGCGTGTAGATTGTGAAAATTACGTTAAGAGGCAGTTTGATTGGTTGGCAATCCTAACAAATTCTATTTGGGGAAACTGCCATGTGTATGGTTGACGTGCACCTGCAGCTCTCTTTGTACATTGTTGCTGCTCCTGCTGTGCCTCTGCCAACAGAGGAAGTTTGCCCTGTCAGCAGCAGTGCTTCTGGCCACACAGTGCTGATTCCTCTTCATCTTTCTCCCTCCCACCAGCTTCACAAGTATTAATCACAAGTCATTCATAAAAAGCTTTCACCATGCAGCACTTTGATTTCTACTCCAGACAGCCCTCAACAAGGCGTCAAGAGCTGGGCCATTTGACCTCACGTGCCCTTTTTTCTTCAGTTCACAGCATGCCCTCAGCACTGCCGTAAATATCACACCTCCTATGTGACAGGGCTTCATGGCAGTCTTCGCTTTGCTAACTTTTGTCACCCTCTTAATCACACATCCTCCTGAAGTCACCCGGTGCCACACTGACCTGCAGGAGCCAGGGGCTGGCAGTGCTGTGAAAGCTGTGTGCCGTGCTTGGGGCCAAGCCTGCAGGAAACATGCCACAGGGGTGCCGGCTGCCGTGAGGCTCTGGAGGAAGCACGTGCCACTTCTCAGCTCCTTTGCTCTTGCCTGTGTGGCAATGCTTGGTTCCTCCACAATCTCTTTTGGAGTAACTTTGAAAAAAGCCTGCTAGGGAAAAGCAAAATTAACAGTATTTAAATACTGCACCTGAAGTTTTTATTTAAATCCAGTGCAATTTGTGGTGAGCTTGAGGAACTTCCTTTACCCTCCCTGACCAATCTCCAAAATGCACCCAATCCTCCCAGTCCCCAAAACAGCTGCTGGGTCTCCAGGGTGCTCCCACAGCTGATGCAAACAGCTCAACTTCCACCAAAGCTGTTTTGTGGTCTTCCTCTTTGGGAACAGTGTGATAACTATAAAAGCAGATAGCTTGTGTGAACACCATACATTTTCACATAGATTACAAATACTCACCCTGCTCACCATATAGAGATGGAAACACAAGCTTCATACTGGGACAGACTTTTGGCCTGATTTGACCAACTGAGCCAGGAATTTTGGTGTAGGCAGACGGATTGCTGGCCCTCAAAGCCCAAATACTGCAAATCAGCCAATGACTCACCACGTTCAGGCATCAGTCCTGCCTGCCCAGGAACTGTGTTGTAGAGGCTGCAGAGGCAGTCACAGCATTTTCCCACGCCAAGGGAACTGTAAGGCTGGATCCAGGTTGATGAGGCTGAAAACCAGCCCAGCGCCAGCTGAGGGAGCGTCGGCAGCTCGCTGCACTGGGCACAAGCTCTGCATCCCAAGGAATGCACCACAGGCATCACTGTCCCCCAGTACTGATGTTTTCTTTTTCTCTATTTTCTGTAATTTAACTATAGATTATGTTATCAGTGTGTCTAATTGTTCTGAATCTCACAAAGGTCTTGCTCTTGGTGAATTTGAGGCCACAACTTCCACAGCTTGCTTGTTTGTTGCATAAAAAAACCACTTTCATTGGCTTTAAGTGTGCAGTATTTTTTATTATCTTTCTTTCACGTTTTATTATATATTTACTTATTTTTCCAAAATACTCTGTAGTCTGAAATATAAGACACACTTCACATTCTTCATGAAATATGCAAGAACAGTCTTCAAATTTACCAACAAAATAAAGTCATCTCCCAGAATGAATCAATAAAACCACCAGGCCATTTTCAAGTAAAATGACACCACATTGCCAGAATGACAAGCACAGAATTGCCTCACAGATAATAAACCAGAACTGAATTTGAGAAACCTCATACAGACTTTCTAGACTGAATAACCTTTTTTTTTTTATTTTTAGCTGGGGGTTGAAGAAAAGGTGATTCATCCCATTCTGAAATTGTTTTCTCTTTCAGTACAATACAACTTTGTTTTCTGCAACATCTTTTGAGCAATGTTGGAAGTGCAGAATAATAACCAGTTAGATCAGTCCCAGCAGAAGAGAAAAACAAGTCTGGGGACAGGAAGAGGCATTTTCCATCTGAGATTTAGGAAGGAGTAGAGAATTAATGAGGCAGAGCTGTACAAAAAAGTCTTTCTCAATGTAACAAAAATTCCTATTTTTAAAACAGAAACAAAGATTTTGAAGGCAGAGAAAGAAATGGTCAATATTAGGTGAAAAGAAAAAACTTGGAGACATGGGTTTTAAAACCAGTGAGGCATCTGGGAGCTGTTTCCTAGCCAGCAAGGAAATGCAGGGCTTATGACCTGACATGCCAGTTTTGTCACAGCCACCGGCTGGGGATGTTGCAGATGCAGGAAGGCAGCAGGAGCTGGGGCGAGGAGGGAAGAAGCGTGTAATGCTGTGGGAGCACCAAGTGCTGATGTGCTTACAGGGCCAAAGTGAAGTGGAATGTAAAGTCAAAGCTGAGAAGGAAAGAGATCCTGAAACAATACAAGAGATGAATCAGGTTTGGGAGTTCTCTCCTGTTCAAAATGGGGAAGCCTGGCTTTGAGACTCCTAGCAAGGAAGCTGAAAAAACCCACAAGCTTTCTTGCTCAGACAACAAGGGTTACTGCGGGTAGTCGCTAGCTGTGACTAATGCCAGAGAGATTCTTAACCAGTGCTGAGAACACACAGGTGCTGCACCCTGCAGCATGAGGTACATGCTAGGCACTGAAGTCACTTACTCATGTTCCTCTTGCCTATAAATTTAGGAGAAAAAAAAATTGCTTGTATATTTAATTTGCAGAGCCTTGGCTAAACTAACTTACTTGGTGAAGTCACCATGGAAAACTGTTTGCTGGGAACGATTTGAAGAAGGAAGAGAAGAAGGCTTGGCATTGCAGCAGCTGTTCCCAAAGGTGCTGGAGATGTTGCCTCCTGGAAAAGGTAAAGCAAACAGGCAGGGCTTTGGGTAGGTGCAGATGCCCAGGTCCCTAGCCAGGAGCAAGCTGGCAAGCCCGGACAGAAGCTGCCTGTGGGAATGGCATGGGGGGAGCCGGCTAGCAGTGCTGGTGCAGCCTCTCTGCTGCTGGGCCCTTGAATGCATCCTGTGCTCTGCAGCTGCCCAGGACCACGGCCTGCCTTCACCTGCTGGCCCACTAATCTTACCAAAGAGTTCAAATTTTGAAGAACCTCTTTGGTTATCTAACTCAGGGCTCAGCTTCTATGGGCAGCTGTCTCCTACAAGCATGCTCCTGACTCACGATGCTGTTCTTCCAGGAAAAAGGGTGTTGGGCTCTGCTTCACCTCTCTGGTGCCACCCTCTGTTCTCCAAGACTCCCACTGCAACCACATCTTCAGCCCTTTGAACTGCAGTTTGAGGTGACCTGAGCATTAGAAATCCTTTATCAAGCTCAGATCATTGGGTGTTTTTCTTCTCCCAGCTGGTAAGACCCATCTTTGACAATTGCCACCTCACGTAACCCAGAGAAGGACACTTACTGCTTGGTGCAGGGGGGAAGATGCCAGAGTGCCCCAGTACTGCTACTACTGTAACAGTGAGAGAGCAGAAAGCGAGAAGAAGTCCTCCCCATACAATTGAGAGCAGAAAGAGACAGAGGAAATTCAGAGAGATGGGGGCAAGAAGAAAATTACAGGAAGAGATGGATGAGCAGAGATGTTCCAAAAAGAGATCAAGGGATCTCTTCTATCAGAAATGTCTCTTTAAATCTCACCTATAACTCCTTTCTTTCCCTCTAGACATTTATAAGGTGAGCACCTTCATACCCGTTGTACCTTGCAGGCCTTGGGGAGCAGGGGCAAGGGACAGGTGTATGGCATTTAATCTGTTAGCACCAACATGCTGTAGTATGTTCCTGCATCTCCTGGATGGCTAAGGGCCCTTTAGATTGACTGCTCCCACCATTTATTACAAATAAACACAAGAAAAAATACAGCAAGTATGGACATGGGGAAAAGAAAGTGTCTTCTCAAGGTTCCTTCCAGTCCTGTCCCAAGTCATGTCCCAGATATTTCCAGTGATGTATTCTTTTTCTAAACAGGCATGGCAGCATCAAAAGTACTTACGTGGGACTTAGTACTTCCTTTTTTGCCCCACATGTGAGCAACAAACTTACACAACAGGAGGAATCTGGAGAGTGGCTTTGATGTCACTCACAGCTATTTGTGCTCCTCATCAAACCCCTCAGTCTATAAACTCCTCCCAGGATTGTCCAGCAAATGATGAATGTGTGCTGCATTTCAGGCAGTCTGTGCAGTGGTGGTTTGGTTTTCTGACCAGGTACTAGAGCATTATTTAACCAGGAGTGGGTCTGGGCTGCTTCTCTTGCACTGATGTGATGCCTACACTACTGCAAGACACCTGTTGGGAACCCGGTCCAAGACAGATTTCATTCTGGCCAAACAGCTTGGAGACAAATTTCTGTACTACATAAAACCAGCACAGTGAGGTGTACGGGCTAATTGAGAAGCGAAGTCAGAGCAGGCTCAGTTCCACTCATCCCTTGTGGTACAGTACTGCCCAGAGGATTGCTGCAGCTCATATCCCTTGAGCCCTGCTTTTTCTACTGTACAGCAAATTGAAAGTAAGGGTAACCACTTCATCTGTAGCAGAGTCAGGGGCTGGAAAGGAGGCTGAAGGCTCCCTGTCTATGTCCTAAACTCACTGCAGTTCATTTAGGTCTGGTCCACAGTCACGTGAAAGTCTGCCTGTATTAATAGCAACACTGGGGCTCTTCTGGAATATTTTTCACTCAAAGCTCTTCACAGAGGAAGAGAAGTTACCTCCCCTCTGACTGCTCAGCGAAGACAGGAACGGCACAAAAGGCTTGCTGTGCGTGACTGAGTGGCTCCATGAGATACTCAGGCATAAACCACCAATGACTGCAAGCAGCTTGCACAAGATTTACCTGTTACCAATTCTCCATTATTTTTAAACCTCTTGCTGCTCACTTACGACCTACTAAGATTACTTATTGACCTGCTCAGCACTGCACTGTATATGGAATATATAGAGAAAAAAACTCAGGCAAAAGATGATATTTGATGCTGCTGCCCTCCATACTGAGTCACGTCAAATAAAAGAACATCTGAAGCCTCTAGTGTAAACAATTCTCCTTAGCTCCCAGCTGCCCTCACAGGCAGTTGTGCAGCATATAAGCAACAACATCGGTGAGGAACAAAACATTATTCAGATCACAGGCACTTGAAAGGCAGAGGTTTCTGGTTATTTGCTTCCCTCCTAGATAATGGTCTATCAAAATATAAACCACCCCACCCTAGTTTCAAAACACCAACATGCAGTGCTAAGGGGAGGTAAACCAAGGACATTCTGTCCCTGCTGTTTTTTAAGAAACATTGTTATTGATGGTTATTCAAGCAACAGCAGTTAAGCAAAGAACCAATGTATATTAGACCTACCTCAAATAAAATCTTTCTTGCTGTCCACATACAGTATCAACTATTTTTGCCTAAGACACAAAGGGCATGTTCCTACTATCTTTATGCATTTCAGAACAATCAAGTTGCATGATGATGAATGTAACTACTGAAATGTCCTACTGCTGGTACACCTGCTTGCCTTTCCTGTAGGCAGATATTCAGGTGACTCTCACGGCTTACCTGCAGGGAAGCAGGTCAGATTGCACCGAGGGTTGGGATGATGCCTGGTGCAGGTCCCTGTGAGGAAAGCTCTGCTGCACTCTTGTGTGTAGCTACCATGCACACTGAAGCTCTCAGATGTGTGGGATTGAGGGCAGCTTCCCTGTGCACCAACTCTTTATTTCTAAGAGGCAACTGAGTTTACCCTATGTTGCTGTACGTTCTCTAAAGAAGCAAAGAAACAAAAAGGAGAGATATTTTTAAAAACATTTGATTTCAAATACCCTCAATTTACTTAGATTTCTAAAGCAAGTAAAGTGCTTTGCCACACAAAAGGCTGCTTGTCATAGAAAGCAGTCTCCAGCAGAAAACTCCCTCATTAGCTTGTGCAACCTAAGTTAGAGAACAGTAACCTCTCGGTGACTCATCTTGGTTCCTAAATAAATCCATCAAACCCTTCCCCTGAACCTCACATCTCCCTAAATCTCAGCCTTTCAGGAAGGATTATGCATATATTCTATCTTCTGTAAAAAGACTGCAGGGATTTTCAATTGAAAGACCTCTAGGCATTTCGTTATTTAGAAATCATAAATAATACGACAGTTTGTGTTTTAAGTTACTTCCTACTGTATCCTCTTGATAAAATGAAGGCTATACGCCTTCACAATTTTGCATTTACACGGAATTCCACCAGTTTAATCAAACTGAAACACAAGGTACTGTTATGGTCCTTGTACCTTCAGATTTCCTTACTGATAACCCACATACTATCCGTTAACCCATTGCATCATTCAGAAGAATAAACAACCTGGGCTCAGCATACAGGAAGCTGAACAAAAAGGAAATAGGAAATATTAGTTTTCATGTATATATTTTGACCTCTGCACATTTCAGGCTGACGTATTTTCACAGATCAAGGTTATCCTTCAGAAGAGCCTGTTAAGTTCACTACGGAGACAAAAAGCATTTCCTATTTTTATTTTTCAGGTTTGAGCCTTTTGCATTTAAACCACTTTTACCTCAATCCCACTGAACTAAAGGATGGATCTGGCAGTTAATAAGGGTAGCAGAAGTCAGACTTGCTTCCCTTTTTCTCGTAACAAGCCATCCAGAATCAGTCAGGCTACAACCAATATGAGCATTTTTTCGAAGCATCTTTCTTTTGGTTTAGCATGAGTCATAATGCTCCCCTATCCAGCATGTCCTCTTTTCATATGCTGAACTGAGTTAGGAAGTTACTTGCTTTAATATTGTGATCATTGTGAACATCATCAGTGTACAAGGCTGAAATCAATGGAACGTGAATTGTATTAACTGGGAAAGTGTGGTGTCACCATAAGATACTAAAAAATGCTTCTGCTGGCCGTGAGATGAATAGGAAGGGAGATGTCTTCACCCATAATGTCTTTCTTTTGTGCCTTTAAGATGAAGGATGTTGTCACCTTGTCTAGTCCAAGGTGTCTAGTCTAACCTCCAGTTGTGACAGACTTGTACTTTGTCAGGGAAGGGATGCAAAAAAAATTCTGGCAACCAGGCACAAAAGAGAGGAGTGCTGCAATTAAGTAAAATAAGCAACACTTACTTGGGATACAGACTAAAAAGTCCTGATTTTTTTACTTCTAATAAGGTAAGGAAATCTTTCCTCAGTCTGAATAAAAGAAAGGTGTTTAATACTTCTGCTCAGATCCAGAGGCAGAAACCCTTCCAGATTCTTAGCTTATATCCTACAGAACCAAATACCAACTTCTTTCTAGGTACATGATGTGACGAAGACTCAGCAAACTCCTTCCCAATGGGAGATGCAAATACTTATTAATGAGCAACAGATCGGCAATCAGAAATCCTAGACTTTCTCATCATCAGAAAAGAATGGCTGTAGTTTATGGTAATCAGAAGATCCATAACAAAACCTGTTTAATCATTCTGAGCGTACTAGCCCCAGCTGGGATGGAAAGTAGTGCATATGGTGCTGCAGTTAGGATTTGTGACCAAAAGCTGCAGATAACGCACCGGTGCTTTGTCTATGGCTGAACAGTGTTTGCACAGCACCAAGGCTATCTTGTTGCACTCAGCCTCCCACCCCAGCAACTAGGCTGACTGGGGGCAAGAAGTTGGGAGGGGACACAGCCAGGACAACTGACATGAATTGGCCAAAGAGACAATCCATACCTAATAAAGTTATGCTCAGCAATAAAAACTGGGGGTGAGAGGTATCTTCCAAGGTAGCCAGTGCTCAGAGGCTGGCCAGACATCAGTCTCATTGTGGGAAGGGGAGAGTGATTACCCTTGCATCACTGTTCCCTCTGTCCTTTAATATTAAACACTGTCTTGACTTTTTAATGGTAGGAACACTTTTCTCATTAACTAAAAATCTAAGAAATGGGATGTCCAGGTTATTTCTAAAGCTGCTTTTGAAATGCATACTACATCTTAAGCAAATCTGGTTGCATATACATAAAAACAACCTTATGTACAGGCTATTTTGCTGTACGCATAACTTTGTTCATAATATTACAGACTTTTTTAGTCACTCCCATTAACCTCTAGTGGGTTTGAAACACATTACTTGGTCTCTATGTTATTTCAGGGCTGCTTATAAAATCTATCATTGATTTTTGCTAAAGTTACACCAATAAAAGGATGCAATCAACAGATTTGTTCTGAAATTTTTTTAAAGATTACCCTCAGGCAGAAGATTATTTCTGGGGGACATTCTGATGGATGTAGGAGAATTTCTTGACATATAGTGGGCAGCTAGTGAAGCCCTGAGCCAGTGAAGCCGCGGGAGAGGTGAAGAGCAGCAGTGCCACATTTCAGCCCCATGCTGTCCCTGGGCATGTCTGCAGGCTGGACACTGCTCCCTACCACACCCAGGGGCAGCCAGGCTGCCTGAAGTTCTCTGTCTGCATGCACTTACACCTGGGCATGCTGACTTGATTTGCCATTGATCCCACTGAAATCAGTAGTTTTCTCCTGAGAAAGCCTGAGAGGATCTCACCTTGCCAAATGCGAAAGTCCTATGTGCAGTAGGTATTTTTTTCTCTGCTTTCCTTCTGTACAGCATTAGCATAAGGAAATAACTGCTTGTCCTTTGTACACTTTCTCCCCTTTTCTGATAGAACAGTTTTCCTCAGCTCTGAGATACTTGCCACTCTTGCATGATGCTAAATGGAAACACTGTCATCTGCAAACAAAACTGGGACTTATAGGTAACAAAATATTGCTCACTACAGCCTTGGACAGGACATATTTTTTAAAGTTGCTTCTGCATTCTGCTATTTCACTGTAACCCTGGTGTAAGTCAGCTACATAGAGGTGAGACAGCAAAAAAAATGAAGCAGCAGCTGAATTCACAGTGTACAAGTTTTTCATCTGTCTTTCAGCAGAGTATCTACATGATTATTTTCTGGGGATTTTAAGTGTACTTATATTACTGACACTATTCACAAGTCCACTAGAGAGCAGCTATGCCTCACATTTACTGAGGGGTTTTCTTAATTAGTTTCTCTGACATTTACTACACCTACCTGAAATGACTAATCAGACCTGAAAAGCTTTCTCAGTACTAGACCGAGAAACAATGGAGGTGTAGATTCAGGGTGCTCTGATTCATACCAGTGTAATCTCTCTCTCTTAGTACTGAGCTGGCCTTGTCAACACATATCATTGTTCTTACAGAAATCTTGGCTCATATTCTAGTTTGGAATGTTTCATTTAAACTGAAGAAATGCAGGGCTGTGTTACAGGCTTTTCCTTAAGCAAGCCTTCAGTGCCCCATGTTGTGTGCAACCTTGAATTCCTTCTGGCAGGGAAGAAGTACAGATTTTTTGCAGAAGTCCAGAGCCAGAGGCAGCCAAAGGGCTGCCAGTGCCTAGCCTGGTCTATCCAGTCAGTGGTTAAAATGAGAATTGAAAAATAAGTAAAAAGGCTCTTTTACCCCATTTCCACTATATGTAGTGAAGTGCTGCACAGGTCTAAAGAACTAGTATAGCACAGCAGTACACATCAACACATATTAAACCATCTTCCACTAACTTATGGAAGAAGTTAAACAACACTGAACACTGAAGAATACTTTGGCACACTGGTTTGCTGATCTCCCTTTTTTGTATCACATCACTAAACTCTCATGCATAAAGGAGGACGGACAAGGACTGATTTCAGAGTTTGCATGTGCTGAAGGTCAGGTTTTTCTTGTGTACTTCAACAGTTACTTTGTCCTTCATTTTCTGGAATTCTGATTACTGTATATAACCCTGGCATTGTTTTCCATCTGTGAAGAAACAAAGAATGAACACAGAAACATTTCAGAGCCATAAGGCATGTATGCTGAATCATAAAGATCCACGAAAGCACAGAGTAGGACTATGAAATGTTAGACTGATGATTGCCTAAAGTAGGGTGTGAATCTAATTTTTTCATTCGCCAGAAGACATATTAAGTGGCACAAAACACACTGCAGTTAATGAGATGGTCAAGCACAAAACCAGCTCACTTCAGGTTGAACATTCTGCATCAAAGTGTGAGGAAATACTTCTTTCCTGGCTTTTAAAACTATTTGAAATCAAACAAAACTTCAGAATGAAATATAAATGGAAAGCTGAAATGCTCATATGAAAGTGTCAACATGAAATATTTTGATGCTTCTAGTTATTTATTAATTGTGACAGAAATTGGACAAAATCAAACAGGATACAATGAATAGGCTAAAAGGGAAAATCTGTGCAGTTCAATCCTTAAAAGCACTGAACTAGATCTAGCAATCGAGGACAAAATAAGACAGTTCAAAGAATGAGTAAAGAAGTTTCCATGGCATATTATTGTATCAGACAGTAAAACTTTCTAACCCCTGCTCAATTTAAAGACAATTTAAAGTGAAGTGAATGGTGGCCTTTCCCTCAGAAAAAGTCAGCATGGCCAACATAGAAACCCAGACAGCAACAGTAAGAAGAGAGCCAAGAAAAAAGCTAGTCTACTGCTCTCTGCAATACTCTGCATTTTTCACCGCATCTTTCAAAATAATGTTTTTTAACCTTCTCCGGCAGATCTGCCACAAACAGCAATTTGAAACAGCCTCCTTTGATCTCCGGTTATTGTTTTGGAAATTGTATCTTTGTCTCCTTTTTTTCTTCAGGCCGCTTATGACATTCTCATTCTCACTATAGGCAAAGAGTTTTCCTGTTCTCAGCTTTAGTGTTTCCATTTCCCTTCACGTTGTTGCCCTTTCTGTGGCAATATAATTATTTTGCAGCCCCTGGGCTCCAGTCAGCATCTCCTTACGTGTGGTGCATGATACAGACACACAGCTCCGGGAGATCAAGGTGTTGTGGCTAAAAGCACTGGTACATGTGCATTCTTTGACCAGTCCAAAGGGCAAGTAAAATGCAATCTTACCCAGTGATTCAAGTTCTTAGCATTTTATTTTGCTAGTGGTTGGGCTACAAGCACATACACAGTTGCCAGCAGTGGCTCAGCTGACGGCAGTAGCAGATGAAGGTCCAGTTTGAACGTGAAGGCTGAGTAGGATGCTCTCTCACCCATCCTCTCCTTGTGCCTGCTGGATGTCACAGCCCTCCATTGCCCAGATGTGCAGCAACAATTGCCTATGGTCCACTCATAAATCAGATGCCTGAAATGATCAAAGTTAAAATACTCCACAAAAGCGGAGGAGGAAGACAGAAGAGGTGTAACCTGCTAGGCTGTGGGGTAATGAAAGATACCCTTAAAAAAATAAAAAGAAAACATCACTGAGCCAAGCTTCCACCCTTATCTTAGTCATTTGCCAGTGGTCTAGAGCAGTGTTTTGTCAGCTGGTAAGAGCTGGTCTCCCTGTGAGGGCATGGCACCGCCGTGGTGGCTGGTCCAGCCTAACAGCTCCCCACCAGCATTTTTGTCTGGGTCAATGACTTAACTTGGTCCCTGAGAGGCAAACACCAAAGCTGGTGAAGGGCTGGTGCTGGGAGGAGGGGAAAAAAAAGGACCTCCTGTGACTTTTCAGTTGGGCCCTCAACATTGTGGGGGTCAAGCCTGCAGAAGGGGAGATTTAAGTGGCTGCTTTTGCTCCTCAGCACCCTGGATGCAACCATCCCGGGAGGGAGAGAGGGTATCTGTTGCAGAGGTGCAGCACTGACGCTTAACCACCTGTCGCTGGCCAACAATAAGCAAGTAGGTTAGGAGGAAAGACAGGCCCAGAGAGGCAAGGGGAAATGTAGAGGCTAAGAAACCACCTAAAAATGCTGCCAATCAGTGATCTGAAGAACTGTAGTCTTAGTTGCACAGAAAATGAGAAAATGGGGGTAGTTAAGAGTTTTTCTTTGGGCTTGACAAAAAAGTACTTGTGTAGTCCTTGTAATAATCAGAGAAAGAGGACTGGGAATGGAAATTCAGCTATATGGAGAGGAATGCTCAATCTCATGATATTGCTTCTGCGTTAACTGCTGGATGCCCCAAAGAGTTCTTCGTTGGTTATCTGTATATCCTGTGTGCACTGTGAGGATTTTCAAAAGCCTCCATTGATCTGAACCAGCATCTTAAATGCCTCCTCGTTTTTCTCTTGATTTCCCACAAGTTACTTCCAAGAAACAGCAGGGTCTGCTCAAGGAATGGAGCATCAAGTCTGGAGTACTCCAGGTGGTAACAGGCAAGAAAAATGTAATTGTCCAGAAGAGCACCTTAAGAAAACAATTTTACTATTTTCTTATATAGTTACCTACAAATGCAGTTATCATAAAATCACTGAATGTTTTGGGTTGGAAGGGACCTTAAAGATCATCCAGTTCCAACCCCTCTGCCATGGGCAGGGACACCTCCCATTAGCCCAGGTTGCTCAAAGCCTCATCCAGCCTGGCCTTGAACCCCTCCAGGGATGGGGCATCCACAGCTTCTCTGGGCAACCTGGGCCAGTGTCTCACCACGCTCACAGTGAAGAATTTCTTCCTAATATCTAATCTCAATCTGCCCTCTTTCAGTTTAAAACCACTACCTCTTGTCCTCTCACTACACTCTCTGATGCAGAGTGCCTCCCCATCTCTCCTGTGGCCCAGCTGAGGTACTGGGAGGCTGCTATTAGGTCTCCTCAGAGCCTTCTCTTCTCCAGGCTGAACAACCCCAACTCTTTCAGCCTGTCCTCATAGGGGAGGTGCTCCAGCCCTCTGACCATCTTTGTGGCTCTCCTCCGGACTCTCTCCAACAGGTCCATGTCTTTTTTATGTTGGGGGCCCCGCATCTGAACACAGTACTCCAGGTGGGGTCTCACAAGAGCAGAGTAGAAGGGGAGAATCAACCTCCTTGGACCTGCTGCTTACCATGTTTATTGGCTTAGGTTTCTCAAAAGAAAACATAAGTAGGACAAGACAATTTTCCAATCAAAGCTACAATCTTAGAGTAACACTTTTTTTTTTTTTTTTCTTCTTGAAAAGGAACAACTCTCCTGTCAGGACCAATGAGACAGCTGCAAGAAATTGAAATCTATGGTCTTCTAGTAATGTTTCAATACAGAAATTACTGAAATTTATTAACATGAATCTTGCAGTCAACCCTCTGAAATTAACTGATAGTGGGTGAACACACTTTCAATTTTCGCTTGCACAGAAGTCTTTGACTAATGTTGTCATATGGATTTTTGTACTCCCACAAATGCACGAAGTGGTTATTTTCACACAAGTAGTCGTTTTATTTATATTTTAGCAAAAAACTTTGTTTTGTACCTTGAATATTCTTTTTCTTCTCCTTTGTTTTCTCTTCAGAGGTCTTTACTCATTTTTAATACGTTTCCATACGTTTACTTAGAGGGTATGGTGTACATACTTCTGGGAACTTTTGTTCCAGAGGCAAAACTTGGTGAAAACTCAAAGGTTTGGGCAGTCATTACAGTTCTGCTGCTCATGACAGTGAAGGGGAGAGAATTTCCTAATATTAAAGGCTCATGTATCCTGTATTGCTACAGCTCAGCTTTCTGGGGACTCACAGGACAGGAGGCACTGACCAGAGCAGAAGGGAGAAGAGCAAGGTAAGGAACGAAAGGTAATGCAGGTGGGTGCATGACTCTCCTGGTTCTAGTTCAGAAACGCCGACATAGATGCACTTCCGCTACAGCTCCGCAGCACAGAGGAGCCAAGACACTTACTCTCCTCTCCTTCCCATTCCAGATGCGCATACCTGCTATATTTATTGCACCAACATTAGCACATTTCACTCTTCAATGAACTGAATCAATTCACTGAACACAGCACAAGAACTCAACCAGAAAAGAGAAAAGGATTTAACTGATCTGCAGCTTCTGCTGCAGCTCCCTCTTTATCCTACCTTTAAAGTAGATTCATTAGTCTTGGCTATACCTTACATGTAAATTTATTGGTTTATTTAGACCACCTGAAAGACTATAAATAGTGCTGGTTACTCTAAATTGTACCAGTACCACAGTTTATTCTAAATTACCTTACTTAGTTATTTGGATTTTTAAAAATCAAGTCCTCACTTGGAAGATTTTTATTTCATAATGTCTATGTCATTTCTCAGTTAAATTCTCTACTTGTCTCCACACTGGAGAAATGCTTTCCTCTCACCTCTATTAATTTTGATTTCCTTCTTAAACCTTAAATATAATCAAGAATTATCTTAATTCTTCTCCCTTTTTGAGGTCAAAACAGGCTCACAGTACATCTTAAAACGTTTCCATTATTGTTTCCACTGAATGTAAGGAAAATATGTTGATTCATTAAAAAAGAATAAAATCAAACCAGAGATAATTTTCATAAATTAGATGTACAGATTTCACAGCTCAGAAACAAGTATGTCAAACATGTCCAGCTTATACAGCCTCCTACACAGAAACCACAAGGTTTCAATGATAAGTCACTGAAACCACAGCATTCAGCTTTTTATCCAAGACTACCTTTGCCAAACGGGTGCTGCTGCTTCAGTGTGATGACTGATCACACAATAATTTTTCCAAGGTTCGCTTAAGGTGCTGACCTGTGAAAAAAAACGAAACTCATTATGCAAAGCAACTGTGCTATATAGCATTTCAAATGTGTATGTGTGCGCACATAAAAGATATATCTGTAGGCACAGGTACATACATTCATATCTGTTAAATATGTCTAGTTATAGATGAAGCCAGAAACAGAC
>VZTO01026128.1:22668-38708 GCA_013400615.1 Syrrhaptes paradoxus
TTTTTTTTTTTTTTCTTCTTGAAAAGGAACAACTCTCCTGTCAGGACCAATGAGACAGCTGCAAGAAATTGAAATCTATGGTCTTCTAGTAATGTTTCAATACAGAAATTACTGAAATTTATTAACATGAATCTTGCAGTCAACCCTCTGAAATTAACTGATAGTGGGTGAACACACTTTCAATTTTCACTTGCACAGAAGTCTTTGACTAATGTTGTCATATGGATTTTTGTACTCCCACAAATGCACTAAGTGGTTATTTTCACACAAGTAGTCGTTTTATTTATATTTTAGCAAAAAACTTTGTTTTGTACCTTGAATGTTCTTTTTCTTCTTCTTTGTTTTCTCTTCAGAGGTCTTTACTCATTTTTAATACGTTTCCATACATTTACTTAGAGGGAATGGTGTACATACTTCTGGGAACTTTTGTTCCAGAGGCAAAACTTGGTGAAAACTCAAAGGTTTGGGCAGTCATTACAGTTCTGCTGCTCATGACAGTGAAGGGGAGAGAATTTTCTAATATTAAAGGCTCAGGTATCCTGTATTGCTACAGCTCAGCTTTCTGGGGACTCACAGGACAGGAGGCACTGACCAGAGCAGAAGGGAGAAGAGCAAGGTAAGGAATGAAAGGTAATGCAGGTGGGTGCATGACTCTCCTGGTTCTAGTTCAGAAACGCCGACATGGATGCACTTCCACTACAGCTCCACAGCACAGAGGAGCCAAGACACTCTCCTCTCCTTCCCATTCCAGCTGCGCATACCTGCTATGTCTATTGCACCAACATTAGCACATTTCACTCTTCAATGAATTGAATCAATTCACTGAACGCAGCATAAGAACTCAACCAGGAAAGAGAAAAGGATTTAACTGATCTGCAGCTTCTGCTGCAGCTCCCTCTTTATCCTACCTTTAAAGTAGATTCATTAATCTTGGCTATACCTTACATGTAAATTTATTGGTTTATTTAGACCACCTGAAAGACTATAAATACTGTTGGTTACTCTAAATTGTATCAGTACCACAGTTTATTCTAAATTACCTTACTTAGTTATTTGGATTTTTAAAAATCAAGTCCTCACTTGGAAGATTTTTATTTCATAATGTCTATGTCATTTCTCAGTTAAATTCTCTATTTGTCTCCACACGGGAGAAATGCCTTCCTCTCACCTCTATTAATTTTGATTTCCTTCTTAAACCTTAAATATAATCAAGAATATCTTAATTCTTCTCCCTTTTTGAGGTCAAAACAGGCTCACAGTACATCTTAAAACGTTTCCATTATTGTTTCCACTGAATGTAAGGAAAATATGTTGATTCATTAAAAAAGAATAAAATCAAACCAGAGATAATTTTCATAAATTAGATGTACAGATTTCACAGCTCAGAAACAAGTATGTCAAACATGTCCAGCTTATACAGCCTCCTACACAGAAACCACAAGGTTTCAATGATAAGTCACTGAAACCACAGCATTCAGCTTTTTATCCAAGACTACCTTTGCCAAACGGGTGCTGCTGCTTCAGTGTGATGACTGATCACACAATAATTTTTCCAAGGTTCGCTTAAGGTGCTGACCTGTGAAAAAAAACGAAACTCATTATGCAAAGCAACTGTGCTATATAGCATTTCAAATGTGTATGTGTGCGCACATAAAAGATATATCTGTAGGCACAGGTACACACATTCATATCTGTTAAATATGTCTAGTTATAGATGAAGCCAGAAACAGACATCTGAAAAAAAAATTTACGGAGAAAAGCTGGTTTTTTCAAAGATACTTCATTAAAGTTTTATCTGTTACAGAGAGTATCAGCTAGTTACCTCAGAGCATTCCCTAACCTGTTGTAAACAATTAAATAGCAGATTTATTTAAGTGTAACAAATATAACAAAGTGCATAATATTCACAGAGTAATTCATATATGAAAACCAGAATAGTTAGCATTCCTATTTAAGATAATTCTGTACTGGTATAGTTAAATCTACATCAGACATTTTATTAATACAACTGCCTGAAAAAAACCCCCAACAAATCCTGCCTGAGCGATACTATTATACCTGCAAGAGTTTTAAATGTAGACCAAGCTGCAGAGTTAGGACTTCACTACATCTTCTTTCTTAAAATGATTCTGTCAGAAACTGCATTTCGGCCACAGCTAAAGGGCTGAATGTTGTTTGCACTGAATTGCTGTTGCTGGAATGATGTTGCTGAGCAATACCCACTGGCCCCCTCAGCCTCGTCTGCTAAGGAGGTACTTGTTGCATAGGCAATCCACAGTTTTGATGAGTAGCAAAGAAAGCAGAAGAGGAGTTTGACTTCTGGCAACTCATTGCTATTTGAAATCTGCCAGTTGTGCTGAGGAGGAAGCAGAGCTGATAGTGAAATCATTCTAATCAAAATGAAACAAAACAAACAAACTCTTAAGGCCTTTGCAAAGAGGAATTTTTAACCTGGATCATTTCAATGACCCAAGCTACTGTAACAGAGGCTCCTCAGACTGCAATAAAATGTGACACAGAAATACAGCAGAGTGGCAGTGACCTGAAGTAGAAAGTTCTTTAAATGTCTTTGCTGCTGAAAAAAAACACTTGCATTATTACATCTTGAGATCTAGAGGGGACTTTTGCCTCAACCTTTCCTTTGGTTATACAGCATGACACCAGAGCTGCTTCTCTGCTGCAGGAGCTGAAGTACAAGCAGTATCTGGACAGCTGATCCAGTGGTTTGCAGCATGCATAGTGGTGGTGACAGTAGAAGTTGAAGAGTTGGTCTGCAAGCAGGTTACTTGGAGTCACTCCAAGGAGAAGCAGACTACATCCTCCACTGCAATCTCACACTGCTCCTCCGTCCTTGCTATTTCTTGCTGTGCCACAGAGGTGTCCCAGCACAGTATGACAGGACACTTTTCCTGGGCCTGGGAAACAAAAAAAGAACAAGAGAACAATGTGAATGAGTTTACAGAACCTGAAACCAACATTATAATTAAAAAAACAATTTTACTGGAAACTGTGTATGCACACAAATATACATACATATATGAAGGAAGGTACAATTTGTAATATTTTGGTAGTACGTGAGAACCAGAAAGCGAAACTAGTTAGAAATAAAAGTGGTATTTAGTCATCTGCTTCCACCAATAGATGTCACAAGGTAAAAAACTGAAAAACTGTATCTGACTTTGAAAAAAGATAACTTTATGTAGAATGTTTTCTAAGGAAGGTAAAATAAGTGCAGATTTGCTGGAGGAGGGAGAAGGGGCCATAGGCTCTCATGAGCTGTTCCCTGTATTTTGCTCTAGACTATGTACAGGAGGAACCATTGTACTGCTGTGGAGATCCCACGCCAGCACAGCAGCCTCACCAAACCCCAAGAGCGACTTCCAAAAGAATCAGTAACATAAAACCTTTAATTTTGAAACATGAGCTGTCATCGCATGCTGATCACCACGCAGTGCATGTCAGGATATAGGAAGGCCCAACTGCCAGTGGAATAGTTATGCATGTAGATCATTCCTCTTCCCCTGGGCTGCAATAGGCTCTGCACCAGGCTTGTCTGTTTTGAGCCTAAAATGGCTTAGGCCTTATCTGTCTAATGCTATTGATACTGTAGCACAGAAGTAACTCTTCTGACTTGTATCCCTTCTGTTCACTAACATTAGTAAATGAACAAAGGCAGCATTCTGTACTGTGCCATTCTGCTTTCTCCATTCACTGTCCAATATATTTTGATTTTTTCCTTCTGAACGTTTCGAACGAACATGGCATTTACTGTGGGGCTCCAGTAGCACCACATCACTGCTGTTAACACCATAGGCCATAATATCTCTTAGAGGAGTCATCAGGAAACGTGTATTACATATAGAGAATGTTTCTGCGGTAGAAGGTTTGTGCACTGCTGGGCCACATTTCCCGAGGAGACCTGAAGATCTGCAGTGCAATGCCATCAGGCACTAGAGCTGCAGAAATCAGTGTTGCAACACAGAAGAGGAGCACTGACTTTTCATGTTTATTGTCCCACCTCTCCCTGCCTGTGGCTTTCAACTGAACAACTGCTTTCTGACTTCAAATTGGTAAGAGAGCTGTGGTAGCTTGCCTTCCTGTCAACTGCTGCCTTGTCTTCTGAAAGTGGCTGTCTCTTAGTAGTGGGTAAAGATTATTAGTAGTACTGTGAATAAGAATGAAGTTGCCCTATAAAAGCTGGAATACAGCTCAGGCACACAAAAAACTCTAGGCTCTTATAATTACAGAGATTGAACTGATAAGGTCTTATGCAGGAGTGTTTAGCTGAAATGTGAAAGGAACCATATGACGTGGATGCCTGCAACAGCAGAAGACCAGACTCGGTAACCCAGCAAGACTTCTTCCACACTCAATGCAGGGAAAGGTGCGACCTAGAAGGCGGGAGGCTGCTACAACATGAAAGACTTGAAAGGACGTGGCCACAAGAGGACAATTCTGAATATCTGGTTCTGTGTATAGAGCTTGCCTCAGCTTCTGGACATTAACAGGACATTTCCTCAAGACAGTTTGTCATTACTAGTCGATAAGGCTAGAAATACATCAATCAAACTACATGCATAACAAGCATCATTGGGATGACCTAGGAGTAGGATGCACCTGGTATTTAATGTATATGCAATGGCTGTAAATTGTTCTGTGTTACAGTCATAGTCACCCAGTTCTGCTGAACCAGGGAGAATTAAGACAATAATGGCTGGTACAAAATAAATGGGCCAATACAGGAACATTTGCAAACGGCTTTGCATTTCTCATGCATCTTCACTAGCTGAAGTTGTTTCTAAAGCTTAGGTAAAAACATAAGCAGGGTTCTGCTAGATTCAGAACAATTTTGTTTGTTCTTGAAAGCAGGTTCTACTTTCCATCCACCAAGTGTCTTTCATTCTTACACTGCCTCTTTTTCTGTTACGTGGCATTGCATCTCAGCCTTAACTGCAATTGAGAACCACAGATTATAACACTACTGTCAGTAATGTTCACTGCCAGAAGAGTAAGATAATTATTTTATAATCTACTATTAGCTAGAGGCCAAACACTGGCATGCCTGCAGTACCTTGGTACCACTCCAGCCACTACTACGAAATGCAGACAGGTGTTCTTTAGCACTTACACAAGTTCTTTGAAGACAGTAGTTCAGTGATTTTTCTGTACTATAGACCAGGTCTTCTCTCCTCTTCTACTCCATCCTCATGAGACCCCACCTGCAGTACTGCTCTGGAGTCCTCAGCACAGGAAGGACATGGACCTGTTGGAGCGGGTCCAGAGGAGGGCCACGAAGATGGTCAGAGGGATGGAGCACCTCCCATACAAGGACAGGCTGAGAGAGTTGGGGTTGTTCAGCCTGGAGAAGGCTCCGGGGGGACCTTAGAGCAGCCTTCCAGTACTTCAAGGGGGCCACAGGAGAGACAGGGAGGCACTCTAACAGGAAGTGTAGGAATAGGATGAGGGGTAACAGCTTTAAGCAGAAAGAGGGCAGATTGAGATTAGATATTAGGAAGAAATTCTTTACTGTGAGGGTGGTGAGGCAGTGGCGCGGGCTGCCCAGAGAAGCTGTGGATGCCCCATCCCTGGAGGGGTTCAAGGCCAGGCTGGATGAGGCTTTGAGCAACCCGGGCTAGTGGGAGGTGTCCCTGCCCATGGCAGGGGGTTGGAACTCTACGATCTTTAAGGCCCTTTCCAGCCAAACCATTCTATGATTCTGTAATTCTTCCTGACCTTTAGGATAGAAAAAAGAGTGGGATAAATACAACACTTTTTCAGCTTCAGGACTGTAACTACTTCTGCTCCAGTTGTCCATCTCTTTGTATTAGTCTGAAGACACTAGAACAGTGGCTAGTGGTGTCACACGTTTAGTCTTGACATATTCTAGGCTCTACACTCTACACGCTTGGGGAATTTCTTGCTCATGAGTTTAGACTCGTTGGGCAAAAAAATGAGAACAGAAGGCTGTTTCTGCTCTTTTAGCATCCAAAAGGAAGGAAGAGATGGGGTACAACACAGAGAAATTTTAATTTGATATGCCAATATTGAACAGACTCCAAAGATTTTACTTCATAACCCAGCCAGACGAGCACCTCTCATATACTACTTGTTTTCTATCAACTGGGAACTGTCTTAAATGTTTTGCTTAAGGTAATGACCCTTACATGATATAAGAAGAACCTTCTGTAATAAAAGCTTTTGCTTAGCATCCCTTTGACCTGCAGCACACTCTTTCAGGACAGAAATGTACAGCCTCCCGTAAGAAAGAACTGATTTTTTTATTCCTCCAATTCCTTAATTTATGTTATTAGTATATTAGGATCCTGTTATTAGTGAATCTTAGACCGACTTCACTATGGATTAGAACTTGGCTGTAAGTTAACTCTGGAGGAATATTATGGAGAATGTCGATAGTTTCTACAGTGCCATATACAGCCATTTTTTAGTGTCTATGTCAGCACATTCAGAGTTGTATTTACTCTAATTTTTACAGCAAATACAAGTCAGGAACAGATTTTGTTCCCAGGTTTCATATTCTCTTTTCAAAGCAAGGTTCAAATACAGAAAAATTATACAAAAGCTTTTAAAATAAGAAGAGATTCTTTAAAGAGAGTGGAATTAACTTGCAAAGCTGTCAGAAATATTTTAAAGACTAGTTTTCCTACATCTATAAGTCTTCTTCCCAGTCTCCAATTTTTGAGCATAACTCTCTCCCCTTGTTTTCCTACAATCCCCCTGAGTTGAATATAGTATATGCATGAAATTTCACATATGTAAGTTATAAAAATTCTTTGAAAGCAGGCCTGTACATGACAGACTTTTTTGGCTGAGCCATAGCAATGACTAAGCTATGGGAAAAGCCTCCATTCAGCTATACTGTAAAGGAAAATGTGGGTGGGGGAACTGGGCTTTCAGGGTCGAAGTCATTCAGCACTTGGGTGGCACTGTCGCAAAGAGGAAAGAGGAGGACTCAGCCTCGCAGGCCTGGGATGGGAGGTTTTTCAGATTTCCACTCTGCAGCCGTCCTTCTGGGGCAGGGCAGGCGACAGTGCAAGAGACGGTGTCATTATTTGACTCAGCATGTTCCTAAGCCACAAAAGAGAAGTGACGTATATAACAAGCATGTTGCTCACTCTTATCTGATAAGAGGGATATCAAGGAGTTTTCTCCACTGCCTAGACACAGAGGAAGTTCTTCTTTGTCCTTATAGTTCACTTTCTCTGTCAGCGTGTCTTTCCTCAAGCAATTATTGTACCCTAAGAGCCTCTAACACAAAACAGAAGACTGGAGTTTTAGAGACAACATATCAAGCGCCCGCTACCAAACTGCCAAATACTTATTGTTCAGCTTCCCATTCTAATTACTCCACCAACTACAAAACTGATTTCAGATATAATACATTTAATATAGGAATATCTCAGATAGAGCCATCTCACCTCACATGAAGTTGGTGGAGGCAAACCTCCACCAAATCTATGAATTATCCTGCTGGAGCAGTAAATGAATAAAATCTGCCAGATTTCTGTGATGCTTCTAGTAGAAAGTGACAATGATTCACTTACTACTTACCGCCCAAACAGTCTGTTATCATTGTACACCATTCTTTCACATAGTAGGTTTCACTGTAAAATATGCAGCAATCTTCACTACAATCACCCTTTCACATAAAGAACTTTTTATCTCCTCTAATATCATAAACTGCCTTTTGCAGTGCAGTGCTGTATAAGAAGGTTTGTTTTGTTAGGACCACAAACAGCATATATACAATCTGTCCTCCATCAGCGAGGCTCTCCCACTTGGACCCAGTTTGCAAGATCGTTATGTAAACCTAAACGTGACGGGATAACCACAGCCTAACATAACAACTTTGTTTAAATATGAAGCTTGGGATGACTCAAACTCCTCAAAACAGTGCTCACCAGGCTTGAGCTTGGTTCAGTGGATTTAAAGGCGCCTTTCTGTGCCATTGCAATTTCTCTCCTTCCTAAAGTGACAAGAGCTTAGGACTGTCCAGGCTAGTAACGTGCTGAGTCTTATGATTATCTCACTCTTCTGTTACTTGGATTTTACCCCCAGAAACAGCACTGTTTTAAGACCTGGTTACTACATTAGACCCATAATTATTACAACTTTACGAAAAAAACCAAAAAGATCAACATTGAAAAGTGGTTGTTAGCTACACAGGTAGCACATGATACTGCTGTGGAGTTGTAGGGTCTCATTCTGTGTGGCTGTATAGACCAGAACCAGTCTCTGGAAATGACTCCCAGAGACACAGTTATATCCAGAATGCTGTTATGCACGCTCTTGTCCAGCATGTCACCAAGGACAAAGAAAAGTGCAATGTTACATCTACAACAGGTGAGGCATTTCTAATTGATATGATAAAATATTAAAGCCCCCGTACAATGACAGGAACGAATGCCCTCTGTGCTGCCTCTTCAAGCCCTGTGTTTCTGAAAATATATGGACAGCCATATTGTGCATTAACTGAAGTTCTTGAGTGGTCCTGAAATTGTTTGGTCAATGTGATATCTTTGCATGAACAACTGCCAATCATCTAATGAGGACACAGGTAACAGAGATGTACTCCACATCCAAGTGGAAAGCTTCCAACCTATCAACCAAGTAAAGATGCATAAAATAAAGGCTGACAGGGATAGCACAACCACCTAGAGTAACTGGGCTCAAACGAGCTTCTCAAAAAACTTCACATTTGAAAAACTGACAATAAAAAGCAGAAACAGACATTATCACCAGCCAGCTCCTTGACTATTGATACTTCCAACAGCACGATCAAAAACTGATTGAGACTACAATGCATGTTCATCCAAGTTACTAATCAATATTCTAGAGAGAAGATAAAGGTTCAGTTATAGTAAAGAGGAGCAGAGATAAGTACCCTTTTCATCTAAAGAGTACCACTCTCACAAATAATTGCTCCATCCTCTCAGCAGCCTCACAGAGTTGTTAAACAACAGATTAAAAAAACAAATGGGAATGAGAAGGTGAGATGAAAGTAAGTATTGGTCACCACATGGTTTCTCATACAAAATATGCTGCTGCTTTTCATTAATTAACCCTAGCTATAAATTAACACAACTTCTGAATAAAACCTGCTGAGATGCTCCCTACTTCACAGTCCAGTCGGGCTGCTTATTAAAATTATCACAAGACATGACCATCAAAATAAATTAAAAAAAAAATATCGCACTACCTTTTCACCAAAAATTAAATTTTAGACTATGTGGTAGAAAGGAGTGTTCTTTTTCTTACTAATTTAATTTCTTATTTTTCAGGATTTCGGTTTTATCAGGTGTGACTAGCTATCCTTTTCACCAGAAGAGATTTTGTGAGTGCATACGTGAGAGTGTGAGTGCGTTACGTGCATCTACATATACACCTATAAAATCTGTTTAAGCTATCCATTTTCTGAAAGATTAAAATGGCTTAAGCACATAAATAGCATACAGCGAATAATCATTTGTATACAGAAAACAAAATGATTCAGGAAGCCAGACAGCGCTCTCATCAGCTTAAATGCTTATTTTGAAATGAACAAGAAATAAGTGATCCAACTTGACCGCCTAGATTCTCTCACCAGACAGAAACATACAGATGCATTCTACACAATGTCAGAGTACACAGACTAGTATTCTACATAAAGGTGACACCAAAGGGAAGTCCAAACACTGTGTAGATTTTGTAAAGCCTCTCCAAAACTATCTTAAGACTTGACTTCAAAAGGGAAAGATCTAATTTGAAAGATACTTGAGTATCTTTTTATTTACCTCAGAGAAGGTGTCCAAGTGAGTTTAGCTGCCCTCTACTGCAGTACTACTTGTAGTTATCTACAGTGTTGATAACCATTTATTAATGATGACACATAAGGGCCATTTAAAGTCATTTTTTTCCTCCTTGTGACGAAATATTAGCAACAGTGATTTTTAAATCAACTGATTCCTAGAGCTGGCAGTCTAATAAGTCCCTAGGGCCTGCAGAGACCCTCACTGAGAACAGTGCAGCCCAGTGAGAGTGACAGAAACTGGGCCTGGGCTGAGTGCAACCAATCTTAAAAAAAAAAAAAAAAAAAGGTATACTCAAGTATACCTTTAAATACCTTTAATTTCAGGGGAGGTTGTTTAGAAAGAAGGCAACTGTGGAAGTCTCCAGAAGAAGCATTCCTTACCAGAATTTTCTGGAAAAAAAATCCCTTTTCTAATGCACTTTTTAAATATTAAATAAATTTCCTCAAAAGCAGCACATATACTTAATTACAACAGGTGTCAATTTTGAAGGAAATTATGAGAGTCTGTCTTATTTCTTAATTCAGATAATTATGTTGGTTTTATTCTGGCTTTACATTTTTTAAAGTATCAACTTTTGTTTGGATTTCCTGCAAAACAAATGTACTCCTACATTCTCAAGAGAATTCTCAGGTCTCAGTATCACTCTCCTTTGAAGGGGTTGCATTAAACTGCAAAACGAACCTCAAGCCTAGCTTCTGAAGAATGTAATTGAATGCGTTTAGCTGCTATAACCACTGGACCACTGCCATAAAGTGGTAACATCCCTTGGGACTCACCAGGGTTTAGTCCCTGATCTTCCAGTATTGCTCCCAGCTGGGGAATGGACATGGTACAGCGATTCATCTCTCCCAGGGCAATGCATCTCCCTGCAACTGCACTTTCATCTCCCAGTGGACATCCTCTCTATGATGCTGCTAAAAAATCTGGTACAGGTTCCAAGTAAATACAAAGAAAACTTCAGCTGTCTCAAATGCTAAGATGAGCTTTTACTCACAGCGGTTGCAGAAACCAAGCTAAAAGTGTAAAAGTGACAGTTCACAGACATCAGGGGAAGCAGCTAACAAACACCCCTTGGAGTCATAAAGTAAGTAGCATAAATACATATAAGTTCTGAAAAGAAGTCCTGTTGTATTTCTCCAGCACAATACAGAAGAGCTTCAGATGGATGGGAGACATTTGCTGCTGTAAGAAATAGGAAAAAAATGCAGAATCTGTGTTTACCTAGGTCCGTGGTTTCTAAGTACCTACTTTTTACTACGTTCATTTCTTGACTCAAATTGAACATGGGAATTCACCCTTTTCTCTTTTTTTCCTGTCCAATGTGCAGATAGGGCATATTTTCATTCACTCCATCAATCCCTGCCCCCTACGCACAAACTCACATACATGCACCTAGCCAGTGGAAAAGAAAAAAGGGTTACTCATTAATCCATTCTACAAAGCTTTCCAAACTGAAATGGGTGGGTTTTACATCTCCAGCAAGGAGCAATATATAGGTAGGTACGTAGCATACCTGAGCACAGCTCAAACTGAAGTGGTCATCTTGAATAGCACAACTTTACTCCTGGCACATTTTAAAACAAAACTCATGAGTATGGAGAGGATGATTATTTTCTGTATGCTTTTCTTCTGTTCCAGTACGGCGCTCACTGCAGCTTCACCAAAAACAGTAAAATACAGACAGCTTTTAAAGGCAATTCGACAGTTAGAAATGACAGTGAAAGATAAGGTAAGCATTTGTCATAATTTTGAAATGGTTTTCAAGCATTATGTATTACTTAGAATATATCTTGTGAGGGACATAATTTGCAAAAGTTAAACTTTTCTAATTTAATTTGTTTTATTGTAGGATGTTGAATTGCTGTATACACCAGAAAACCCTGCGGTGAGACTGCTTTAACATTTCTTTCTAATTATATCAATTTGATTTTGTACTGGTTTATTCCATTGGCAAATGGCAGATGCTTTCTTTTTCACACCTCTGATCTAATACTCTTAATGCAAGCCAGATTGAAAAAGAAAATACTTTGATAGAAGTTCCTTATTTCTGGATTTTTAATGGTAGAAATGCTTATATTATATAATCTTAATTACTACTTTGCTAGTATGTGTGTATTCCAACACACACATTCAAACTTGTATTTTTTCTGCTTACTCAAGTAATGGTGCTAAGACTGGGAATTCATATAAGATCTAGACAATCAGCAGTGCTCTTGGGGATGCAGCTTTTGGAAGTGCCTCCAGGTGCCATGAGATGCAGCTGCACTGGGAGCACTGTTGAGCTGAACCCAAAAGCAACCCCCTTTCCTCTCACTGAAGCTAAATGCCAGGAGCAGCGCTGTAAGGCCGTATTACATGCCTCCCCTCATATGTAGCCACACTGGTTTCTCCGAGATTATTCGTGTGCAAGGATTGTGCTATGAAGGGGAAGACAGAACTGCATTCTGCAAGTATTCTCATTCGATTACAACTATTTAAAATTACAAGAACGGGCCCCTGTGAATCCCTTTTTAATACAGACATTTATACATTATTTAATGCTGTTATTTTGTGTGTTCCAAGGTCAGGAACTTCTTATAGTAGTAAATTACACTAGAGTCAAAGAACGTGTGTGCATATGCAAAAGTGGCAGGATGCAGGATTTACTGCGAAATTAAATGCTAATAATAACAACAACATGTCTTAGCTGAGAAGGTAAACACTTCCTACTTGCTTTTGATAATCCTCAATATGCAACAAAGGTCTAGAGCTAGCCATGGCTAATCTAACATTATACTCCTTTTACCAGCTGTCTCAGATTCACCCATTATGTTGATTTTTGACCCTAACAACTGTTTCAGAAAGCAAACAATTTTGATCAATGTATAAAAATTATCATTATGCATAGCTTTTTGAAAAATGCCCAGCGTGTAAAACTACTTACTCAGGACTGTAAACTCCTGAAAAATGACAAGAAAGGAAAAAAACTCACCTCATTTCACATGGGTTTTGTTAGCCTCTTCCTAGTCTTTACAGTTGGGTGCATTTTTTACTTGCCAAAACCAAAAAGAAGCGTGACCAAAACAGATACATTCCATCTCATTGCTAGAAACAACTGCAGTACAAAAACCTAACGCACCCTAACTAACTGCTGTGTTTTTTTCATTAACACTCTAACTTGTAGTGTCAAAGTGAAAAGAAAGAGATGATTAGCTGGTATTTTACTCTGAAGCAAAGCAAATACAACTAGTGACTAATTGCTCAATCAGTTTGGGTTTTTTTTTTTCATCTCAAAAAACATGATCACCTCAGGAAGGAAGACAAGAGTTCATTTGCAGCTTAAGTCTGACTCTGGGAGGTCCCTGTGCCTCCGCTGAAAACTAGAGGAGAAAGAGAAGGTATTTAGAAGGTACTAAGTTGATACAGGTTCAACCACCGATGAAAAACTTAAAAAATATATTACCGTGCTAATAATAATCATGACCAGCAACCACATTAACAAACCTTTCATTCTGCAGGGTGAAATTTACGTTTACTGAATTGTCCAAATAGTAAAATATGAATTACAGGGTGCCAAAGCTGCACTCAGGGTGATTAGATGCCCTCACACTCTAACGAAACTGGATTTAACAAAATCTTTCATATAACTATTATAAATATAAAAATATTGCTTCGATGACATCTGCTTATGTCAGATTTACATTTGGCCTTAAATATTCAGGAAGATTACCTTTTGTAACATTCAAAATTCAGTGGTTTATCACTGTGTTTACTTCCTTGAGCTTCCTGTGAGTAGACTGAATGTCAGCCCCAGAATTTCCTTGTACACTCATCAAAGAAATATATTAAAAAAAACAAAACAACAACAACAAAAAAAAAGAGGTGAGAAGTTAAAGAGCTCGGAGGACATCAACTCCAGCATAAAAAATGCAGAGGCTGAAGAAGTAGTATTAAGGCTGAACTGATTCAAGACTAGAGGGAAAACAAGATCTATTGTTGCTGATTGACACTGCAGCTGAAGCCAGTGTCAAAATGCTGATTTATGTCGGATCATCTAACCCTGCTGATCGCTAATTCAGGAAGTGAAGGCTTTTCAGGCTAATCTGTAAAGTTAGTTTGAGTCAGATGCAGAGTATTGATGCAAATTGCCTCCGACACAAATATTTTCCCGTTTGCCTAGCCCCCTTCAGACATTACCAGTGGTCTATGGTTTTAAATGCCTCTTCCTCAAAGTGCTTAACCCATCACAACATACCAAAACCCACAATCCTTGTGGTCCTCTGACTGTTAGCCTGCCTACAGCTAACTGTTAACTCAGCAAAAAAACCAAAAGGCAGCATACATGAGAAATGCTGGTTACTCAGCTCATCACGAATGAGGCAGAAAATGTTTTCAGTTTCAGCTGGAAAACTGATCTCTTTAAAAACTAGTTTTTTTTTTTTTCCAGTAAGCAACACTGGTTACGGTAAAGCAGCAAACTGCAGCGGCATCTAATAAACCAGACGAGATTCAGCTTCGGTAGCAGTTGGTGTGCTAAACAGGGATGATGGCTTTAGAGTCTTTCTAATATGCATAATCAGCAGTTCTAAATGTTTCCTTCTTTGAAAAACAGAAAGCAAGCTAGAAACTGGCTTCAGTAAACATTGGTTTTCTTTCTCCATTGACTATAGGTTAGTTTTGGTGATATTTTCCATATTTGTGTGCCTAGCAAAGAAAAACAACCACTGCATGGGAAAGGAGATTCTGGAGAGCTTGTAGTCTATCTGTTAGCATCACAGCTGCACCATGTAAGCTTGGTGCTTTAATTCCAGATAAGCAGCAGCAACAGAAAATTTGTATCATCAGAATAGATGGCAGCTTCTTCAAGTTAGATACAGATGCTTACTAAGAAAATAAAAGCAATTATCAAAGAACAGGCAGAGTAAAGGTTAGAGATCTCTTGTGTATCTAAAACTAACTTAAAAAATACACTTGGATCTTAATTAATATCCCGGATACTTAATCTCGCACATGGACCACAAACAATGCATGTGGGAAAAAATGCTGCAATGTTAATTTAAAAACTGTTCCTTTTGCTGCTCTAGGATGAATGCCTTTCAACAGCTGTGACCTGCTTCCAGAGTGGCACACTGAAATTACAACCAGAAAACAGCCAAGTAAATTCCACATTCACCCACGCCGTTAAAGCTTTTAAAAGATTAATCCTCAGCGACTCTGGAAAGGTAGGATTTCCGCACAGGGCTCATAATTGTGACCATTGCTCCTTATTTACTATTGCAGACACCACCTGCAATGGTAGAATTGTAGAAAGCAAATAAAACTGATCTTTCATTACTTTGGAAATTAAAAATGTCCAATTTTATGCCTTTCTGAGAAAGGCATTCACTCTGATCCTCCCAGTCAACTGCATGTATGTATATGGCAACTATGCTATGTGCCGAACAAAAGGACAGGGATTATTGCAAAACATGTGAATGAAAGGTGCCATTACTATATTCTTTTCCCTTCTGAAATAGCCCATGCCTCAACTTTTCCATTTGTAAAAAGTTTTGATGGCAACTCTTTTGATTTTTCAGTAACAAAGTTTGAATTATTATTTATAATTCTGATGCACTGTTTAGAAGCAGCATGATTTTCTTTATCTTCCAGCGGTGCGAGTCTTCGTGTGAATCATATGAGAAAAAAACTCCCAAAGAGTTTTTGAAGAGCTTTGAAAAACTAATCCAAAAGGTAATCAGAGTTGATTCCTCTTGGGTGCTTCCTGATATTTTGCAAACAATTACAGATGTCATTATTTTACACTATTTCTAACAATGTGTTGTTTTCACAGCTGTTCAAGGACTTGAATAGAACACACCAGAGCTGAAGCATACCGAAAATCTCCTATTTGAAGCAGACACTATGTTATTTAAGACAACATGAAAAATGTAAATATTAGCTAATGCTACTATGCAGTGCTGTGTGTGTGGTAAGTAAAAGCTTCTCCCAAAATATTAAGGAGTCTTATTTGGATGGCTATTCACTTTACGGTGAAAATTAAGTTGTAATTTCACAAAAATAAGTTGTCTTATGACAACTTATGACTTAACCATCACCTTCTGCTGAACTAGAAATACATGAGATGGTTACTCTTATATTTTTGCTTCGATCTTAAATGAATAAAACAAAAAAATTATCAGAGGCTTTGAAACCTTAAAAGGTTATCTACTTCGAACAATAATACCACACACACAATTTTATTTATGATTTCTT
>VZTO01026129.1:2894-25820 GCA_013400615.1 Syrrhaptes paradoxus
TTTCTTGCACCATCTTATTGGTTGGATTCAATGCAGAAAATGGTAGTAGAAGATTGGCTCTTTCCGTTCATTCTCTCTCCTCAGACTGTTTTCCAGCTACTGCCAACTATAGTGTTGTAGGATTTTGTACAGTTCTTATTTTTGCAATGTGGACATCTGTCCAGTGGGAACAGAAGTGAGAATTTCAGAGTTTAATGGAAACCTGATAACTCAGTTATGAAAATGCTAATTAAGACATATTTAAATGAGGCCTTTACAAATTATAGTTTTTATGACTAAAATCGCTTCCCACTTATCATCTGCTCAAATGGCTGATGTAAAAAAATTAACTGTTAAATCTGAAAACAAAAAGACTATAGGACTGGGGAATTGTACACCTATTTCATTGTCACTGTGATTTTTTTAAATTTACATATGGTGTATTGCATGATTGGAAAAAATGGTATTAAATAAAATAATGTGTGTCAAGGTTCTGTTCTATTTCTACTTCCACTAGCAGGCATTGTCTCACAGGCACTTAGGACCTTCAAATATTGAACTTCAAGCAGTTTATTCATAGGGAGTATTTATGGTACTGGGAATTGTATCCTTTAAAATGGTGTGGATCCACAGGGGGAAAAAAAAGTGCTCTCTTTAGCAGAAGCTGTTGGATCTTTGGACGAATAAATACAGGCACTTTTCTACATCTTTTCTGCAGTGTAGCTAGCAAGCCACTAGTGCAGCTTGATTTTTCTGCATTAGACACTATTTCACACTCCCCTTTCTGCCTGTCAATGAGGTGTCAGCTTCCAATAGACACTTGTGCTACAAATGTCACTGTAGAGTTCTAAGTCCTCAAGCTTGTTCTTACAGAAAGATGTAAAGTGCACTCCACAATCTAGGGCATTCACTAATTCCTTCTATGCAGAGGACACCCCCAAAATATTGACCCCAGTTACTGTATTTTAGTCTGGAAAGGGTGACCTGTGTGTGCCAGTTTTACCAAACAAAGGTAAAGCTCTGTCTCTTTGTCTGTCTGTCCTCTTTCATCAAATGCTTATGAAAAAAAGCCCTGTGCTAAGCACCGTGGATTTAGTAGACATGTTTTCTAACAAATCATATTTTTAGAGATTTTCAAAGAAATTTTGTATTTTCCTACATATCAAGCAGTTCTGAAAACTAAATGGGCCACAACAATGTACAGAATATATGTTGCAAGTTTTGGAGACGCTCTGTTTTCTCTCTACTGGATATTCATTCTCTACAGAATATACTAAAAAGGGGATGAGTCCCAGGCTATGGGAATCTTTTTGTTTCTGATCAACTTGTTCCCATTGCAGAAGTTTGGTGTGTGGGGTTTTTTTTTCTTTTTTTTTTTTTTCTTCTTGAAAACTCTTACTGAGCCCAAGGAACCTCAATGTCTTGCAGTATTATCTGCATGGATAACATTTTGATACAGCTCTGATGCCATGATGATACAGAATCATTATATTGAATTTTAATGCTTTAATTAGCATAGTTAATCCATACTGGCGTGACAGATGCTATGTAGAAGATAAAGGTGCAATGAGAGTCAAAGGAATGGAAGCTGAAACTAGATAAACACAAGCCAGGAATAAATAGCAAGTTTTAAAGAACTCTTAAAAACATTTACTAGTGAGTGAATTAAGAAGAAATTGCTTTCTAAAATGACTACTCTGCCTCAAATAAAGGCTATAGGTGCAAAAAAAGTGAGGTTTTGTGGCTCATGACATACAGATGTCATAGACAAAAGCTGATGCTCCTTCTGCTCTTAAAGATTTCTGAATGTTCAGCAACGTGCAGTTTATGCACAGCTTTTGCTACATAGAGATGCACTCAGGACCAAAACTGGCATCAAAGTCTTCAAAGAACATTTTCAGGCCCATTCACAGAGTTCCGTTTCATCTAGAAACAGAAGCATATGTTGTGTGAATGCATATGCACAGAATTGACAACCCTCATATTTGTTTGTTTGACACTTCAGTGCAATAGCAATACTAAACTGTGATCATTGTTAGTAATTAATGGGATTAGATATTTAAGTCATTGTTTTGGAAAACCAACACTTCATATTTTAATCTTTTTAATGTCAGAAGTGGGATTTTTGTATTACCCTAAAACAAAATGTAAGACTAGATTAAATAAGTAAAAGGCATTAGCAAACAGCAATTAGTTTGTGTTATTGTCAGTAAGAGTGGGAAGGTCTGTGATGTGCACCTGTGTGTATATTCACCCATTAACAGTCAAGGAAAAATAAGCTTGTACAACTCCTTAGACTGTTAATGTTTTCAAACTAGACCTGTGTGCAGTATTTTTTGCTGTAAATGTTTTTTTTATGGCAGTGAATTTGTTCTATTTTAACCCAGAATAAATCAATTTCTTAAGTTCATTTAATGTATTTTTATATCTGGAGTTGGGGCAGAGCCTGGCATGAGTATATATGAAGTCCCTATCACTGTTCTTCTACCTTGCACCAAGACCAGAAGACTAATGCTCAAAAAGGCTGAAGTTGAAAGTGTAACCACAGAGATCCGCAGAGAAGTGCTCAGAGGGTTGGAAAATTGCAGCTGGTGATCAAGAGGATTTTGATTAAAAAGCACTTTATGTAACATCTTCCATACACTGATAAATGTTGAGCTGTAAAAGCTCTCCAGGAATGAATTCCCTCTAATAATGTTTGTTTATTTTTACCTTATTTTAAGAGCAAACCTCAATTATACATCTGCCAAAGGAAAGGAGAGCATTTACTCCACTTGTTAGTGGCTTTAGGATTTGATGAAGGGCTTTAAAGGCAACTTGAAAACTAAGTTGCTCTTGACATTTTGGTTTTCTCTGAACTTAATATATCTGTATTTTTGGAAAGGCTTGATGATGGGAGTCACTTTTTTCCATTTTCCAATATCTGACAGGCTTCTTAGGGTGTTTTGAAGAACCTTTAATGCACAACTGACAGCTGTAGAATGCAAGCATGCTTATTTAGAGTAGTAAATTAGAGATCATTTAACCACACGAAGCCTCTGAAGATTATAGAGTCTTCACAAAAAAGTTGATCGTCTATGTTTTTTATTTTGCCTTGCATCAATGTGCATGAAAGTATCTCACATCTCATATACCTAGGTCTCTACAGAACTGGGTTTGTGAAATCATGCTGAAAAAGTATGCTTCCTACACGTTCCTTTTGCTGACTGGTATAAATCAGACAGAGGAATGACACTGCTGTTGTGAGTGATAAGTGAAAAGAAAGGAAAGATGTGCAGTTCTGAAGGCTTTTGGGAATGTTACAGCTGTCTTCTTTCTGTCACTCGTGTTTCTATCCTGTGCTCAGAAGTGTCTGGTAACAGGGGTCTCCTGGCTGGACTGAGAACATGTTTGCACAAGTGCCCCCTCCTTTCGATTCCCCCTGACCTTAGTACTGAACTTTTGTTTGCAGACCTTTTTTTCAGCTTGGTCCTGAGGTCACATACCTGTAAGCTACTCTCAAAAGTCACTCAGTAACTTAAGGTAGAGAAGAAGGCTAATTGTCTGGTTGAATCTCATCGTTTGATTGTCTGGCCAGTTTTCTGCCCTGGGACTAGACTCTGAGTGGATTCTAGATAAGTCTGAATATATTGGATTTGTGCTTCAAACACCTGTCTGGATTATAGTATGCTGACCCTGAGACTTTGCTAGCTAACGCTCTTGCTGTTGGGATTTATTGAATGGTAAAATGGCCAAGCTCAAGAAAACATTCATAAAAAGTGTGATTGCATCTCTGGTTTTTAATTCACTTACCCATTAGGTCTAAAGTAGATTTGGTCTATCTAAAGCAGACATGTACTAGCTTTCTGGGATGAAAGCCCATTGTTCAAGAAAAGGCAGAGTTTGAGAAAGATTAAGTTGTCTAGAGGTCATCAGAGATGAAAATGAGTCAAATGGTTGGCTTTTGTTTTTCTCCAGTGAGAATCTGTCATTATTTCTTTTTTTTTTTTTCTTGTTTGCTATGGGCTTTTGTTCTTAATGATAGAGCCAGGTGCCAACAGCAAATGATTTGCATAGCTTGTTATGGAGCTTGATCATCATCGCAGCTGTCACTGCAGTTCTGGATTGCTCTAGCTTATGCTGAACTTGCTGGTTTGAAATCAGGACAGCATGTAGATCATATTGCTAATATCTCTGAGGAAGCTGTCCCAACAAATCTTAGGAAATAGCTTTTTCCTTTCTTCTTGTGGTGGTGACTGTGCATTACCCTTGCATTATTTCGGAAGCCTTCAATAGCAGAGAATGGTCAGTATTCAAGCACAAGCATGTGAGTTTAGCTTATGTAGTCCAAGCCTTTTCCATCACTGTCTGGCTCAACAGCTTGAGGCAGGTTTCATATGGTATATAGTCACTAATGTAAGCTTGCTGTAGTCCCATCTGATTAATCCAGTATAAATCAGACTGCAAATGCTGTTCCGGTGTAGGTTAGCAAAACCTCATCAAGTCAACTACAGATCAGCAAATTAATGGTTCATGTATGGTCATGACCTATGTGATTTTTTTTTTTTTGTCACCTTAAAATGCTGCATGGTATTTAGTGGTCACCATACACAAACTCCAGTGGAAAAAAAAAAGTCCTGTAGCTACTTAGCAAGTCTTACATCTCTAAATAAATGTTGTCTCCTTAGTAAACTTGATTACTTCTTGTCCTTTTACATAAGGAACAGGTAAAAATTGTGTCAACACTGTCTGGTTAAAGAGAAATGTTACACTGTAACCTTTTGAATGCTGGGAAATTTCATGTAAAGCAAGAACATCTTGACAGGGTATAACTGCACATTTATTCAAAATAAAATGATCGTTTATTAAGAAAACAATGTCTCCTGGTGGTAACCTGTTCTGACTTTCTAAATTAGCCCTTCTCCAAAACAAGCTCATTATCTAAGAAATGACTGCTGCTAGTAAAGTATCTGAAGAAAATATGCACAAGTAGCAATAAGAATATTATTGTTATAGCAGCTCCCAGTAGTGTTGCTAGCATTAAGGTTCTGTCAGAATTTTCATGGGAAGACTCCTCTTTTCCAATCTTTTTTTATTTTTACATGACTGTAAAAATTGGGGCTATATAGGAAACTTGCATGTAAGGTCTGAGGCCAGCAGTGTGTGTTTGCTTTGAGCAGCTCTTGAAAAATAACTTGATACCACAAAAGTAGATGCTCTTTGATTCCTATGATTGTGTTAAGGCATGGATTTTGAGCTACCTATTTTTTCTTTTATAAAACAGAAGGTGCTTATAGCACACTAAATCTACCCATTTTATAATTTTCATCTCAGTTTGATCTCTGCTTGTCTTTCTCATCTTCCTCTCCCAAGCTGGGATTCAGTTAGTGTATATATTGAAGGTAGTGGCACAGGCAGGTTGGTAAAATTGTGGCCATGCAGATACCAACTGGAGTTTCCAGTTGACATCACTGGACATCAGGATTTTACTCTGCTGAGGAAGGTTAGTGTTGATTAATAGGACTCAGAGTGACTGAATTTTTCAAGCTCACAAGTGGCTCATAAAGCAAACAAAATACACAGCAAAAGTCTCATTGCTTATTTATGCAGTTCAGCTGGAATTAGTTACAGTGTTTCTTACTATTCTAATTAAATATTTACCCTATTTGGTAAAAGTGATGAAATGTTAGCTGTATTCTTAGAAACTGACAAAGACTGCTTGGGAGTCCAGAGTTGCAACACAGAGATCAGCAGAACATGCACCAGCAGTCCACTTGTATATGCAGAAGTAGTGTTTGTAAATGGAAAGCGTTTACTGTTTGTTGGCTTTGTGTTGGTTGATGTGAAATAATTTAGAGGCCTCGGTACATATGCACTTGTTGAGTGTAGGGCTTGTTTGGGGCGAAAAAGTCCTTGCTATTGATATTCTAATTAATGTTTTTGTAAAAGGAACTGAGGATTGAATGGATCTGAAAAGTGATCTCCCCTTACAGCTATGGAAGTGACTCCTCCAAGGAAGAAGAGCATTGAAAAGAGAGGAATGGGGTTGGGAAGCACACACTGCCAGCTCGTGGTATGTCTGCTCTGTGGACAGACAGCAAGCACACCTCTCTAAGTGCGCCTGTTAGCTTGATACCTTTATGAAAGCTGAATTTGTGATGGGTCACTTTTTGAGCTTCTTGCTTTATTGAGCTGAAAGTCTCTCCTTCCAACTACTACTGAAGGAGGTGAATGCATTTGAGTTGGTTTTGGCTCGAGTGGAGTTAATTTTCTTTGTGATAGCAAGTATGGGGCTCTGCTTTGGATTTGTGCTGGAAGCAGTGTTACTGATACAGGGATGTTTTAGCTACTGCTGAGCAGTGCTTACACAGATCAAGGCCTTTTCTGCTTCTCACCCTACCCCACCAGAGAGTGGCCTGGGGGTGCACAGAAATTGAGAGGGGACACAGCTGGGACAACTGTCCCCAACTGACCCAAGGGATATCCCATACCATATGGCATCATGCTCAGCATATAAAGCTGGGGGAAGAAGGAGGAAGGGGCAATGTTTGGAGTTATGGCATTTGTCTTCCCAAGTAGATGGAGCCCATCTTTCCTGAAGAAGGCTGAACACCTTCCTGCCCGTGGGAAGCAGTGAATTAATTCCTTGTTTTGCTTTGCTTCTGTGTGTGGCTTTTGCTTTACTTATTAAACGGTCTTCATCTCAATCCATGTTTTTTTTTTCACTTTTACTCTTCTGATTATCTCCCCTATCCCAGTGGGGGCGGGGGATGGTGAACAAGTGGCTGTGTGGTGTTTATTGCCAGCTGGGGTTAAACCACAACAGCATTTATAGTAAAACAGTCTTGTTTCCAAAATTTTCTGCCTGAGTTTTTCCAAGGGCCTGAGCAGGGAGCTGCAGCACTGCCTGCCAGAGGGGGGTGCAGTGCTCAGCAGCAATGTGCCAAAGTCTATACACCTGGGTGTGTGCTTGAGGAGAGGTTTGAGCTCATGGGAAAAGACTTATCGCCTTCATCCTTGATGCTGCCTGTCCAAATAGTGGGTACGGACATGGAGGGGAGAAGAGCCGCTGCTGCCCTCCTGTGTAGGCCGTGCAGTGCATGTGTAGCCTTGTAGTCCATCTCTGATGGCCAACATGGCCAGGTGGCATGGAAAAGAGGAGCAGACTCCCTGGGGGGGGAATTTCTTCCTCACTGGAGTTGAGGTCAGGAATGGGATGGTGATGGTGACCCCAGGAGATTTGCTGGCCGAAGCCTTTTTTGAAGTGTGGCCAAGCTCACGCACTTTCTCATGGAGAACAGGAATTTTGTAACTGTATTAATTCTAAGCAGAGGCTCCCACTGTACAGGGCTTTGGTTGTCCAGATGGCCTTTGGTTTGTTCTTGTTATGCAACAATATCAAGTGACACAAGTACCAGCAATATGCAAGTTTGTATTTTGTCTAATTATGACCTCCTTAAGTTAATTTTTATGCATCAAAGCTATTTGACATTTGTCAAAACAAATTCAAGTCCCTAGGAAAGATTTTATGACAAACCCACCATTGATCTGACAGCTTGCTCTCTAGGGAAGAAATAGTGTGGCTGGCATTAAAGACTTAATGCTTCCAAAGTTCTTCTCTACTACTAGTCCCAAGGCAGAATGTCTGGGCCTGGGCAAAGCTGGCTGCCACGGTGGCAGCTGGGAGTTTGACAGTGTTAAGAAGAATTGCAACTGTTGATCAGTGGATTGTTACGCTGTCGATGACAGCATTGCAAATTAATTCTGAAATTAACTTAAGGGACATGAAGAAGTCCCACCGTTCCTCAGAAAGGAAGAGGGCAGCGTCAAAATTACCAGCGAAGCAGAGTAAAAATTTCTGTCTGTGTTCTGCCTGACAGCTGGATGCGTGTGTCAAATGTGGATGTCTGGCATCCACGTTCACCTAGAGAAAGCTGAGCCTTGGCAGAGATGCCTAATACGAGTTGTGGAGTGGGGGACGTTTTGGGTTCTCCATTGCTTTTGTAAATGATTTATTGAACCTACTGTATGTTGGAGATGAGAAATTAGTGGTCTGATATTTCACTTCTGTTCTTAAAATAACCTGTTATTTTGCAAAATGAAATAATTTCTCATAGAGCAGCCTTCTCTTATCCTTTGTCAGGTATTATTCAGCCTAGAGTACTTCTAAATACTCCATATTATTTCACCTACGTGTGCAGAATGTGGTCGACTTCAAACCTGAGGTATCATTCACTAGTTTGTAGTAGCCATTAACATATGCTTTTCCCATGGTTTGTGTACTTATTCTAAGCATGTGCCTTTTACAATGCAGAACACAAGAGACTTGTTTTGTAAGATTAATGAAGGTCACCAAAATTCTCAAAAGTATTCTGATAATTAAGGCTTTGTTTATCAAAAACAAGTTATATTAAGAGCAAAAAGATTCATGGTAATTATTCATAATCTTAACAATTCAAGTGTAGCCACCTCATTTGTGCATTTAATTCTTCTTGTTAATGTTTTGCATAAATCTGCATAATTACTTGAGTTGCCTGTTGTAATTTTGACAGCTACTCAGTTCATGTGCACTAAAGTATATCAAAAGCTTGATGTGCTGAATATTTATAATTTTACTTATGTTCTTGGGATAATATTTTTTCAACAATGTTTTTAGTTTTTGTAAAATTGACATGGTATACTTGGAAAGATTGCCAAACATAGATCTCCATATTAGCACATGATGGAACTAGATCAACAAATAAAGGTATAGTACCGAGGTTTTGAAGTATTTTTCAGAAAATACATATGAATTGTGCACGTGAAATGTTTTGATAATTTTCTAGCAGGTGTATTATGCTTCATTAATGTGAACATGAACTTTTTTTAAAGTTTTTTTCAGTATGTTCTCTGCATGTTTAAGTACAACTTGCTGCCTAGATTTTATTCACAGTCACATACGAAGGAATAATAGTGAAAAACAGAAGCACGACGTTAGCATTGAATAGCATTAGCATGGGAAGCTACCCTTACTGTTACACACACTGTGTTGCTGCACAGCTCCCAGAGGGCTCAGGGAGCTCCGAGAACTTCCTGCAATTTATCAAAACAAAACAGCGTCAACAACAACCAAATCGAACTTTTGGCTTCCCATGTTCTCCTGTGCATTAAAATTTTGTGGGTAATGGAACGAGAGTTGCATTCTTTGGAGAAATGTAAGACATACACAAAGAATAAAAGTGTAGATCAATCAAGTTGTGTTACCCTTCAACCATAGTTTTGGGGAGGAAACTAATTTGCAGAGTGAAAATTACATCCTCCACACACAGAATAAGTACAGTGTTTTATAAGAACTGCAAATACTGTGGTTATTTATAAATATCATTGTGCTTGTGAATTATAAAAACATTTGCTAACTAATTACAGCAGTAAGTTTTCAGTGCATCTGATGACTGTCTGGCACGGTTTGGTGTGAATCTTTAGTTAGCTGAAATCACGCAAATTATTCTGTCTTCTCACAAATGTTGACAAAATGCTGGTTTGAAAATCTAGTTCAGATCCTTTTAAAATACTGTCTCAAGACAGTTTATTTCTGAAAGACTGTTGTGCATACTGAAGTTATCAAGTTTTGCATTTAGGAATAATACTCAAGTGTATATGCTTTGTTGTAGAAATGTGTAGTCCCTGTTCACTCACATCTTGACCTTACTAATATAATGCTGTGTGTTATAAAAATGTATGCTTATGTTTATTAGCTCTTTCATGCAAAAACTCGTATTTTTATAAGAAAACAGCTCTCTTTAAGACAGACAAAAGGAGGGGAATCCTGCTTTAGACATCATAGCATTGTTTCCTAGGAAAGAGTTACGAAATGAATGAAATGCTAGTGTCCAACAGGAGAAGAAAATTAATGTGTTCAAGTGGTATCAAAAACCAGAAGCAGAATTCTCCTTTGGATGCTGGTGTTCCAGCTGTACAGATTCTTCTGCTGTCACAGAGCTGATGCTATACATGAATTTTGCACACTTAAGACAATAGAAATAAGGGTTGTCCTTCAGTCATAGATCTATTTCAGGGTGTAACACCATGGGAGGAGGTAGGAGGATTTAAACTGTTTCTGTTATGCTCAAAATACATTGGGGGTTGATTTAAGAGTAAAAAAAGGAGGAGTGCAGTGGTCATGCGCTGCTATCTTTCACTTTAGTGAGCACTCAAATGTAAGGGAAAAATTAAAAGGTTGTTATATTTAGAAATAGATGGAGCCATACACTCAATGTATGTTGCACACAGTGGGGAATGAGCATAAAAAATGAGGGGGGAAAACCCATCTACTTTGCAGCTATATTCATTAATTAAAAGAAGTTTGTTAAACTAAATTTGGGAGGAAAAAAAGAGGAAAAAAACTTCTTTAATTGTGTTTACCCAAAAGCCTTTTCTTCCTAATTTAAATAGCATAAACATCTGGACTAAAGCAATATCAGAATCATGGCAGTAGTCAAGCAAATCTTGTGGAAAATAATGAAATTAGATCCCTGGTGTTGTGACAGAGTAAGGGCAGGATACATCAGTTCGATGTTAATAAAATTTCCATGAATGACTGAATACAATTAAGAAATTGTCAGTTGCGGCAATGAACTTTTGTAGCTCATAGATGTTTGCATCATTTGATTATGCTGGCAATTTAAAATTGTTTGTTAGTGTCTGTGTTGGGATATTAATTATGACCTTTATTACAGCCCACAATTAAACTAGTCATATAGCAACAAGCAGCCTCTGTTGTGGTAGTAAAGGATCTGAACTGTTTAAAATAGGGTCTTGGTATGTTCAGACCATACACTGATCATACAAACTGGAAATTATTTCGAATGATCCAGTACTTTAAAAAACAATTTAACTGGGTTAAATAATCCCTTTAATAAAGAAATTCAGGTTTAATAGTGTTTTAACAGTTTTAATTGCTAACAACATCTGTACAACTGTTTTAAAAAAGAGAGAGAGAAAGCATTTTTAACTGTGACTCCAGATAAGCTTTCTCCTGTTTTAGGAAGAGAAGACAATTATTCATTGGTTAATTAGCTGTAAACAACTTTTTAAAGACACATCCATTATATATGTAATGATTTGAAAAAAGCTTTAATGTTATTTGCACTAATGCATAATTATTAGGGCTTGCTATAAGGATTAGCAGTATTTAGATGACCACTGTTGTTGGGAAATATCAGAGTGGAGAGATGAGAGTAGCATCAGGGAGGAATGTGCAGTGATGAATCAAGTGTGTGCTTGCACCCCTTTAGCAGTGACAATGAACAAATCACACATTCGGAAACAAAGCACTGCAGACTGAAACCATGCACTTTTTCATCTTCAATATTTCTGTGATAGGTGAAGAAAATATGTCACTGCCAAAGTAGTTCTGTACTCAGTGGAATACATAGTTCCTGTGATTTTATTTTATTTTTTACCTGCCGTGGCACACTTGTAAATATTTTTTTTTTTTTTTTTTGGAACTGCATGGTCCTTTTGTTATTGCATAGCCGACTGGCAACTTTACAATGCCCTCAGTACATCCATTTCCTAATTGTTATACCTAATTTACTAAGAAGATGTAAAGTTATAGTGAAATCTATTTAGGTTTTTATAATATGTTGACTAGAGCATTGTTTATAGTAATTAGCATATGAGTGAAAGGAATATTGTTTTAAATACTTAGGTCAAGGAAACTATAACATTTGTCCTAATATGTTGCAGATTCCCACTGAGTCATCACAGAAACGTGCCTGAAATGTATGCTGATTTACATCTGTGTTTATCAAAAAAAGGTTTGACTGCATTATATGCTAAAATTACACTGAAAGAGGCAATTCAGGGCTACATCGATAAGAACTTCAGCATCTGAGTGACCTAATGCTGATACAACCATAGCTGTGTTGTGCTTACATTGTTATCCCGGACATATCTAACAAAATAATTTCTGTTAAACAGAGACCTAATATTTATTGTATCAAGTCCCCGTATTTTCATGGAGTTAGATTTTTTCAGAGCCTTATATGTAAGTAGTAGCCACAGAAGCAGAATAAATGGTGTAAGAGGAGCACTACGGATTCACCTGTAACCTCCATGAATGTGCTTTATCCCTGACCTGGAAGGATCGACCCGAGCAGTGGGAGATTTGTTCAGTCTCCATGAATTTGGCAGCTTTTCAGATGCTGCCAGTAATGATGCTAATTGCTGGCATTTGTGGTGGTCGGATTTGTGATATAGGCACCTGTACCAGGTCTACCAGGTCAGGATTTCTGAGCTTTTAAACAAGAAAACAGCTCTCAGTTTTCTCTCAGTAAACTAGAGGAACAGTATTTGACAGCTCTGAAGGAATACCATGTGTGATTTTAGCATTTCAATTCATTAGATATTTTTAATTCTCAGAAGTATGTAAGGAGAAATTGTGCACTTTCATTTATATGATTTCTTTCAAGCAATCATTATGTTGAAATATTTGGGGAGTGGAATTTTTGTAACTGTTTTAGTTGACAAAAAAATTATTACATTTTAAGGGATTTGTGTATTTAAGCATAGATGATTATTTAGAAGGTTTGTTTGCTGCAAATTGGAAGCCTTGTGGCTCAATTTACTAATTTATTTTGTGGTCTGTGACTAAGCTGAGTAAAAATGCAAATAGCACAAGCCCTTTACATTTTATCACCAGATTAGTTTAGTGTTGGGAGGATCAGAGTTACTAAACAGTTCAACACTCTTGTGGTTTCTAAGTAGTCAGACACTAGAAGCATCTACAGTGAAGACTATAGAGGAAAGCTCACATGAACAGAGGTTTGAATGGAATTCAGTATTTATTTGTTTCTGACTTAGAATGCAAAAGCAAGACTTTATTGTCCATTGTAAGGATGATTGTTTTTTTCTCCCGTCACATGTGGCAATGAGCCATCATGTTGTGTTGCAGCATGCTCGTGTATTAGGAGGAAACAACTGGTAAAGCTAGAAAGAAACTCTGAAAGCTTAAATGGGTGTTGTAATTTCCTTTTGATTATACCTCTTTTCACAGAGCATTAAAAGTATAATCTTCTACTTCTGTCACTTTATTTTTAACTTATATTCCCCCAAGTTTTTAGGGTTTTTTTGTTTGTTTAGAAGAATTAAAGCTGTTTATTTGCTGCTTATTTGCAAGTCAGTCTTAGCAGTGATGTCAACACCATTATGGAGTCAGTGCTAGGACACAATGTTTCTCCTGGGGAAACAAGCTGAAGTTGTGCTCTTGCCTCCTAAGGAAAGAGATTTGGGTCTGTTAATATCTATTTTTGCAGATCCAGCAGAGGGAGCAGAAGTCCACCGATGGGGTTGCTTTGGATGAAACATTTTGGGGTGGCAGATGGGTGAGCAAGAATTGCTTGTAGAGGTGGGGAACTACATGAATTATCCCCTCCATATTCTGAGAAATTAAAACACTGAGATTGCTCTGTAATTCAGTAATTTTTTCACATCCTGGAATTTCATTTTCATTTTCTTTAAATTCTCCATGAGTTGGTATGGTATCCTAGCCATTGATTAAAAAATGTTTCCAGTGCTAACACAGGTGTAGTGATCCCAATTAGCCAGCTGATAATTGTTTTAGCAGGGAATAACACCCAATCATGTCTTTGCACATCAACTCCCCTGCCACTTCGCTACATTTGTGAATATAAATCAGATGAATTGGCCAAACTGGTTTTGTGTGTTATACCTAAACATCAGGCTTTTACTTTGTGTCCATACTAGCTGCAATTATGCTGGTTTGTGCAACTACGATTTGTAGTAATTTGGTCAGTCTTCAGCAGAATGGAATTCAAGGGGGTCAAATTTAGAGCTGTACCACAAGATATTGTCCCCTTTAAAAATTAAAAAAGAGAGAGAGAGAGATTAGCTGGAGCAGTGCTCCAGTGTTACTTTAATGTGCATGCAATTAATACATGATCTGTTATTAGTGTTCTTCTGCCTTAAAAGTCGTAACAGTGCTTTGTAGCAGAAACTGGTGTTCTGGGGCTTGCTGCTTAAGATGGCAGCAGGTGGATTTTGACTGGCTTACAACAGAGCTGGGGGCCACATCATTTTTGAAAATACACAAGGGAGAAACTTCTGCTGATTTCTGAAAGCAAGGAGACTAAGCAGCCCATGAGCAATGGCTTTGTCTTCTTAAGAAAGGAGTGTTTCCTGCTACTTCTAGAACTCTTTTGGCAGGTTTAGTCTAGTTTGGTAAAGTTAAAATATTTTTTATCTCTGTAAGTATATATGAATGCATGGCACATTATCCTTCAGAATTTGCTAATTTCAGTATGTGCTGGGCAGAGTCATACATGAATCATATAGTTGGTCAGAATATCATATGTGGCTGGGCAAAATCACAGCCATAAAAGAACTCATCCCAAGATAACCAGCAAAAAACTTTTCTCAACTGATTTGCGGCAGTGTGAGGATTCACCTAACCATCCAGAAAGTATTTGCTGACTGGAGTCCTGTGTTTTTCCTTATTCACATTGTCTTCAATTGCTTTGAGGTGTAGGCTTGATGCTCCTTTCACAAATTGAGGCTCAGTTGCAGCTGAAATTATATATATAAAAAAAACCATTATGTATGTCTGTATTAATGGAGTTAAAAATATCAAATGGTAAATCTCTATGAATGGCTCTCTGATTTGCTCACCAAGCCTGCTTTATGTGAGTACTTTTAGGATAGGTTTTTTTTTTTTGGGAAAGCAGAGTGGTGTCTCTGAATCTCATGAACTAAAACTCATAGGAAACTCATGTGGGTCTCACGGGCTAAAACTGTTTTGAATATTAAATAAATCTATATTTAGGGTTCTCTTTTTTAAATTATTCTCTGGAACTGTGAAGGCTAAAAACTCACTTATTACATTAAAATATAGGTGTTGCCTTTTCAAAACCTTTGCTTTAAAAAACAAACAAACAAAAAACAAACAAGGCATTAAAAAATATCCAGATGTTGTGAGACTGATCATTATAAGAGTTGCAATATGCGTGCTGCTCCGCATAGGATACAGAGCTGTGGAAGGACGGTTGTGTGCAGCCAGGGCTTCATCTAGCACAGAGGACAGAGCAATGCTGTGCAAGTTTAGAAAAAGGAGTTTGTGAGAAAACATCAAAGGTAGAGCAACCAGCTCACTGGAAATCAGTTTTCTTCAAATAATATTTTTGCCTAATAAACAGTTCTTCAGTATCTTTAGAAATTTAGTTGTAATAAGTATTTTAGATTCTAACCCATTTGGTAAATTTAAGAAATGAAATTAAAATGAATGCTTGGTTTTATTGCTTTCTTATCTTTCTTTATTTTCCCCTCTCTTCTTTCATGTTAGACAAGTGTGACAGTGAAGAAAAAGAAAAGAGCAATCGGGGGACAGGAGGTTGTAGATCTAATATATTTTAGTTGATGAAGGCAGCTTTCTTTTTTTCAGATGAATTAATCCAAAGATAATATCTCCCCCTCCCAAGGAAAAAAACAAAAACATATTCCTGCGCAAATGAAAAAGTTCAAACTTTCCCACAAGTAACTTTTTTTTACTTAGAAGATAATTGCCCTTCCTTGGCCACTTTTGTTGACAGGCAGACGTGGGATTTAGCTTTGATTAAGCAGTAAACCTTATATAGCTGGACACAAACCTGGATCCTTACAAGAACAGATCTCCTAGAGATAGTCTATTTTATTTCCCTCCTCACAACAGGTAGAACTTTCTGAAGATACTTGAGTTTCCTGACTCTATGGACTAAAACCTTATGCAGGCCAGAAATGTGTCTACCTGCCCCTTTTATCTTAACTCTTTCAATTATCCTGAGCGTCATTAGCTCTTGCACACCACCTTCCCGTGCCACCTCTCGCCGCCTAAGTCCTCCCTTGCCTCCTTGGAGGGATACAGGCAGATAAGCAGGTGTGGGGGGTGCAAGATCCACCCGCAAATCTGGAAGAAACTGTGTCTTCCTTTTCAGTAGGTACCAAAATCTGAACATTTACTGTGTGCAAAGCTTGCAAGATGTCTGGACTGGTGGTAAATTGAGTTAATTTGAGGTGCTGAACTGAAGTTTGGTCTCCCTTGGGGCTATATAATCTTTGTAAAAGGGACAAAGAGAGGCACAAATGCTTGGAGGAAGGTTAAGGGGACTGGAGGCTTTCCATGAGTCTGAATATCTTCAGAGTGGGGTTTATTTTACTGCCTAGCTAAAGGGGGAGCTTGAGGCAATGGCCATAGATACTGTTGGAAAGGTGGATGGGTGACTGTTACAACATGAGGTTTCGTAACATCATCTTGCTCTGCTACTCAGTGTTGATGGCTTGTTGCCGATTGAAGGAACAAAGGCGATCACATCATAACAACAACAAACTAAAATAGGACAAAACTCTCCAAGTCTACACATTAATGGAAAGAATCAGAGAATGGAAAATGAAACAAAAGCTAGGATATATGGAATGCAATCTTACAACATTTCTGGCACAAGATGCTGTGGCTTTTTCTCTGTTCTCCAAGCTAAAGATGGAGTTCTCAGCTTTAACTTTGAATTTTCTTTCTTTTAGCAGTTTGTGTTGAACATTAATGTTATTGAAAATAGCTTTTTATCCGCGTGTATTAAGAGTTTGTTTGCCAAAGTCTCTACTCTCAAATGCGTGAAATTCAGCAGCTAGTAAACATCAAAGCAAGGAGATTTTTCAGCTCAAAAAGTTATCTTTAAAATTGAATGTTAGTCTTTCACTGTATACTTTTTATGAATAGTTATTAGAATCTATAATAAACTCTTTATTGTTCTGTCTATTCTATTGAAAGAGATATGCCTTGATGATATCATTTTAATTAACTCTTGCTGTGTTTTACTGAAGTTCAAAGCATTAAGCATTGTTTATGTAAGCCCCATGACATTCAGGTTGCCTGAAAGAAGTAAATGAAACTGTAGGTCAAACTGTATTAATGTGTCTTGCCAGCTATTATTACATCCACTTTTGAATAGTATTTATTCTGTAATTGATGGTTGTCAGCCTGTAATTTCCATAGTTATGTTCTGAACACTTCAAGTTTTCCCTAATTCTTTTAGTGTTTACACCACATCTAGTCAAAGATTAAAGTAAAATGGAAAAATGAGTTACCAGTTTTTATTTTACCAGCTTAATATTTCTTTCTTCAGGGGAATCACTTCCAGTTATTTGCCAAGTTCGTGTATCTATAATATTCTTTTAGATTTAGTTTTCTGCCCTTTACTTTTCTCCATTTCATATTTACTTTATTCTTTGTGGTCATCCCATCTAGTCTGTCTGTGTCTACCTGATCAGCCTAATATATCCACATATCTTTTTCTAAAATGATTTTATTATTGAAATGACACTTAGCATTTGATACTTAAGCATACATTACAAAAGCTTAATTCTGCCATTAGTAGATCAAACTTCCATACTGCTCCCACATTCACACTGCTCTATGAGCTAGACAAGCCTTGGTAAATGTTGTCCAAGAGCTGTAATGCAGAGCTGTTGGGTTTTTTTTTTAATCTGTATTAGTGGGTGGAAACCACTGTACAGAGTTGGGTCACTTATTGTCCTCCAGCATTGACTAGAAGCTCTGTTTGGTGAAGATGCAAGATTTCCTTTCATTGTGCTACTTGAATTTTACCTTTAAGGCCTTTCTTCTGCAAATGAAAATCAGAAATTAAACTTTCAGCCACTGCTGCCATCCATAATGAACTGCAGATGTTTTAGAAACTTCTATGGGTTTTCTCTCTTCATTTTATGTTCGACTGTACCAAATTAACTTCTCTTTGTTTCAGCTTCCTTCGACAAAATAATTGACTTCTGAGAAATGCATAGCTTAACAAGAACATCTCACAAATTACATCCATTCTTATAATCTCCTGTCTTGAGCTTTTACAGGTATTTAACATCCCTGTAACAGTGTTCCCGTCCTTGGACTTTGAGCTCCTCTTCTCATACATGGCCTCTGTTATTGTCTTCTGTGTAGACACCACTAGCAGCAGCGTTTTCCAGGACTTGTCTGCTTCATTCCCATTCCTCCAGACTCCCTTGTTTCCCTAGGATATAGTAAAGGTTTCCACCCTTTTTTTTCCTAGAACTTCTATTAAAATTCCTTTAAGATAGTATAGATCTGCTCTATTTTTTTTCCTGTTCCTTTTATTCATCTTCATATCACCACACGGTCATGCCTCTGACATGGTGTGACTGTTCTTTACCGTAGTGCTTGCAGTTTCTGTTGAGACAAGTCATGATGTGATGCAATGTCTTTATGTCAGGCTACCTCACCATTTTCTCATGTGATTTTATATTTCTCAGTCATACCTCTCTGTGTCTTTATTCTGAGTATGTGTTCAAATTTAACTTTTTTTGCTGTGGGCCCTCTGAGTCTGGGAAGTGCCTGTCAAATCTGCTGTTACAAAATATTCTGGGTAAAAAGGCTAGTTCTGTGGTGTTGAATGATTGGTCTATAGATTTTTTTTTTTAATCAAGCTTGTGGATTGCTTAAAAGAGGTTGATTACATTGTGTTTCTCTAGTGAAGCAGTTAAATATGTTGTGTGGTCACTGAGTAGTGTAATACTTAAGGGATGTCGAATTTTATTTTGAACATATTTTTGTTTTTCTTTTTTGTGGCAGAGACTTCATGGTGATAAGGTGGTAGGGAATAAAAGTGTCTCGTTATGTGCTATGGTTAACAGAGTGGCCTGAAGTTAAGTTCCTTGGTATTAGACTCTTCTTCTTTCTTTCTTTTTTTCTCTTTTTTTTTCTTTTTCCTTTTTTCCTTTTTCTTTTTTCTTTTTTCTTTTTCCTTTTTTCCTTTTTCTTTTTTCTTTTTTCTTTTTCCTTTTTTCCTTTTTCTTTTTTCTTTTTTCTTTTTCCTTTTTTCCTTTTTCTTTTTTCTTTTTTCTTTTTCCTTTTTTCCTTTTTCTTTTTTCTTTTTTCTTTTTCCTTTTTTCCTTTTTCTTTTTTTTCCTTTTTCTTTTTTTCTTTTTTTCTTTCTTTTTCTTTTTTCTTTCTTTTCCTTTTTTTTCTTTCTTTTGCTTTTTTTTCCTTTTAAAAGCTTGATAGACTGCAGTTGAAGTTCATTGACTTGTCTTCATTGTGGGCAGAATTTAAGTACTAGGTCAAATTAGAAGCGGACAATACCATTATATCAGTACTTTCATAGCTCATTCCTCTTCTACAGAAAGACAAATAGCTATTTGCATACTTTGGATTGCTGAAACCAAAGGAACAAAGCAAAATAGGCAGTTTTTACTAGTTCATAAGTGAATTGATGCTAAATAGCAAACCTCATTATTCCTGGGATAATCTGTTAAGCAAATGAAAACAGGTGAGCCTTCCTCTCTCTTTTTTTTGTCTGTTTGTAAGGAAATGACATGATCTTGGGAGAACAACTTTAACTAAGAGAGCATAAATGCAAAGAATGACAGTTGCAAATAATTTTATCCAACAGACAGACAAATTGTGCTGATTGTCTGTATTTAAAAAAAAAAAAAGAGAAAAAAAGGTCTGGCCTAAAAGACTGCAGTAAATCATGAAAGTGATCTCAAGTGAACAGAGATAGATTTCTGGAATACGGTGTGCAATGAAACCACTGACCTCTTACACAAGGGTTCATGTCTTTTTCTACAGAAACAGATGGGTAATAGCATAATGCTGAAATCATGCTCTACATAATATGAACCTAGTGATTGCAGACCTGATTGCTTGCCATATGGTTGCTGAAGGGTTGAAGAGAAAATGGGATGATATGCAAACCCTTAAAAGCAACATTTTTATTGAATGGCCATTACATTAAAACCCAAATTCTGCAAATGAAGGAAAGAATTGTGGTGAATAATGATGAAATAACAAAACAATAAAAGAAGAAACACAATAGCATGTATTTGTTTTCAATATGCAAAATAATACTTTTTTTTTTTTGTCATTTTGCCTTGTGTTACGAGCATTCGGTGGAAAGTTGGTGGAACATTACTGCCCGCAGGGCACAAATACCTTATAGTGGACCATTGCAGTATTCACTAGGTCAGACACAAAAATAAAATAATTACTTGTCTCAAAGTAAAAGCTTATGAGTTAAATGCTAACTAAAATATGCAACCTGCATACATGAACCGCCTTACTGAGGGGCTGGTGAAAAGCCTTCATGAGACTTGCTTTTTCAAGACAGAATTCTACAGCCCATTTACTCTCTTTTCTCAACAAAAGTTGCCTTTAACACTGATTTTTTTCTTGGTATATCTTTGTTACTGGTAAATATCCTGTTTTATTGTTTTTTGTTGACAGCAGTAAGTTGCTCAGTGTAGTTAGAGGAAATACAAAGAGCTAGTGTGTAAGTCCTCACTTGTATTATATGTAGTACTCAGAAATGTGACCACAACTTCATGGCTGTGTCTACTTGAAAACTGAGGGTAAGTGTGTATGGTGAGAATGATGGGATGTCTTTGAAACTGATGAGAGACAGAAACATAGTCTGAAACTGACCCTTGTCTCCTGGGCTTTTATTATACAACGTTTGAATGGCAGGCACCGTACCTTTTGAGGCATTAATGGCTCGCTCTCTGTTTTGCCATCATGGATTGACACAGGGAGGATATTCAGTGGATGAAAACTATAAATTCAACTCAGTCTAGAGATTACAGAAATTTGGAGTCAGACAACATGAGCCACTAGGATCTGGCTGGACTTTGTCTCCTCAAGGGGCTCAGTCGTGTGTGAGCATATGGGTGGCTGATTGCTTAGTGTAGAGTGGACCTTACCAGTCTTTAAGTCAAAAGATGCCAACAGGATACTTTTGTTCATAATGTGAGATTAATACCTCCCACCACGATGTATCCTGCCTCTCTCAGGAGCCACTCCTCATTCTGCAAGGCATGTCCAGTCTCATCTCTGTAGCACACAGACACATTTAGAAAGGGATAGGTAAGCAGTTACCAGTTCATTTTAGCAAGTCCAATGTTCCCTCTGTCATGCTGTGTGGCTACACTGCTTCATACATGGGTACCCCAAGAGATAAGTCTCTGTATGGTTGCCCTTTCTACACCATACTGCTGTTGCAAAGTTATATGACATCTTAATGCTCTGACAGGATGTGAAAGACAATAACACCACTGAAAAGACCAGAAAAGGCCCTTTATAGCTACTGAATAATATATTAGCTTTTAACACTGTATATACAAGCAAAATTGGATAAAGTATAAAATCAACAAAATACTTACTTATACCAGATGTTATGTATTTGATCAGAATAAGAACTATAGGACCTCCCAACAGAGTGTGAACTGGTTTTGCTATGGTATTCATTACCTCGAAGAGCTGTAAATACCTGCAATCCGAGTTAAAATCTGCCCTTGGGGCTGATGAAATGCTATCTTGTGCGTCATTTGAAAAAAAGTTGTTCTGGAAGAAACTCGATCTGTTGTGAACAGACTTGCAGGGATCATTCCTAGTGCCCAAAATGTGCAACCAGGGGCACCTGTGATCAGCTTTGAAAGTGTTCAGGTATCTGCATTAAAATGCTTCTAAAATTTATTTATTTATTTATTTATTTATTTATTTATTTATTTATTTATATATATAGTGTTGTGGATCTGAAAATCTATACTGAGCTTCTTAGCAATACATTATAATGTATGAACTGGGAAAGAAGAGTTACATGGCAATGAAATGTGCATGATAAAAAGTCCAATTTATACACGGATCCCGAGAATTTGGCAACTTGTATCCTTTGCTTCCTTTTTAAATGCTGTGCAAACATTATCAGTTTTTACGACAAATTGGTTTATGCTATCTGCTTCTGTATTCCAGGCAGAACTTCCATGATGCTATTTGCTTCTTTGTTTAAATACTGTTGGAGGAAAAAAAAAATAATTGTAGTATGGTACCTTTTTCAGAAGGTAAGAGTGTTGAGCCTTCACTCTGAGCTCTCTCAATTTGAAGGTCCTAAATTACACTTTCAAGTTACTTTAGCATGGTTTGTTTTCTGATACAGTTGGACTTTTCCAACAGACCCTATTTCCAGAGTTTTTGGCTTATTGTCTCAAAAGATTGCTTTAAAATGATTCTAATTTGTTATAATTCTGGCTAAATAATAATTTTAAAAAAGTTAAGCATCACATTGGATTTTGATGATACTCAGAAATACTAATTTTGCATTTTTCTGCAATGAATTTTAAGATCTTCAAAATTCAGAAGGAATTTATGTAGTATAATTTCATTTCAGTAAGAAGTTATGTGTTCTTTGCCTTGAGTTCAGCAATACCAGCATGAGAATGAGTGGGAAGAAGTGAAATTCCTTCTGTCAAACACAAAATTGATGGAGGGAAAATCAGGAGGCAGTTGTATGTAAAATAGAGATGCTTTAACACCAGCTTATGCACTTATTTATTGATACATATGACAAGAGAAGTACTTCTTACTCAGGATAATGTAAATAACCATAGCACAAAATGTTTTAGGAAGTATACCTGAAATTAGAACGTTGTTTTAGGGAAATTCAGGAATTATGCAAGATGAACAATCGTTCTTTTCAGTTCTCTAAATGTAAATGAATAGGCTATTTGTTTTAGGGACGTGGTTGTATTTCCAAAGCTCTTACTGCAGCAGAATGTTGGGTACATATGTTACCTTTTCTTGCTCTTTTAAAGGTATCTGTGCAGTTGAAAGGAAGGGAGGGAAGAGGACAAAGATGGAAGAATTTAATTCAGATATTATTCTAGAAAGATTGCTGAGTTTGTTGTATTTTGAACGGGTACAGAGAGGCTAAACATAGCAGTGGAACAGTGGCAAGAATTGCTTGTTTCCTTTGTTGTGGAAGTGACTATTTGCTAGGTGTAAGTCCATAGATCCAGCTGACATAAAATGAAGTGTTCTGGTGTGAACAGTCCAGAATCTGGTCCTGAATGTTCAAATTCCTTTTACAGGTGCCTGTGATTCCAAAATTTGAGGAAAAAAAATAGTGAGAACATTCTCTTATG
>VZTO01026129.1:25848-57050 GCA_013400615.1 Syrrhaptes paradoxus
GGGGGGGGCGCGGTGCCGGGATGTTCTGTGTTTGTATCACAACTTTCTCTTTAAGTTTCTTAGTTAACAGGAAGTGTCTGCTTAACCTTTTAGCTGTCTTTTTCTTTTATATTTAATGATTCAGCAGCATATAAATTGATCCCTTTCTCCAAATGTTTTGAAGCACTTTGAGACCATTTCTTGCCACATTGTTATTTATAGCAATTCACCAAATTAAAAAAAAAGATATTTTTCCCTCGCAGGTATATTCGTCATTTGTAGTATAGCTTCATTATATTCTGTACCATCTAAACTCCTGTAGGAGAGCGGTTATGTTATGTTCTTATGTCGTTACATTCACATGGATTCAATTCCTGGCAGAATCATCTTTGGTGTAACAAAAGGTTCATTAGCAGGACAAAAATGCTTAACTTGGGAAACTGCTAGAAGAAGTGAGACACATTTTCAGGCTGATATTGTTGATATGCCATTATATATTATGTACAGAGTTGATCTGGGATTAGCTAATCCCAAATGACAAGTATAAATGTGATGGAAGTTTTTCATTCAAATCTCTTTCTGTAGTCATAACTTTGAATAGAAGTTATCATCATTAAATCTACAGTGTATATAAGGGCGACTCACTGAAGTTAATAGAGCAATGCCATTTACACCACATGGGAGCTTTACATAATACTAGCACTTACTTTGCAAACTGAAAATACAGGGGAAAAAAAGTTACTCAGTATACCTTATTTACATGTGCAACTAGTGTGAAACGAATTTATAGCCTCAGTTCTGTTATGCATTTAAATATGTTTTTTATTCTTCTATCTCCTCTCCTTTGTTGAAGCATAATGGTGGGTGCTTTCCAAGAGAACATCTGGGCACATTCTTTTGCAGAATGTCATGGCTCTGCCTGAACCAACTTTGGAAATGGATCATTTTAGTTTTGTTGAAATGGCAGTTAAATAGGAGGAATATATCAAGAGTTAAAACTTCATTACTGGAGAGCAATAAAAATGCATCAAGCCTGGAATATTGTCTAGAAGATCAGATTTCTTGGTTATGTTGACACTTTAAAGAAATATGTTTATTTAAGGAATAGAAATTCTATATACTGGAATACTACAGTGATAAATTGCATTCTAGTTAGGCTATTTCTGATGTTCTAATTTTATCGCCTGACAATGGACTGCTGCTATCCATATGGAAGTCAACTGAAGAAGGAAAAAAATAATGCTAAGCGGAAAATCTGCCTTAACCTTTCTCTAGTACTTGAATGGCACTAATGCTGAACAGTGTTTCAAGTCTGAAAACATTTAATTGTATTTGTAAACACCTTTTCAGTGGATCCTAGCAAGGAATTATCAGGTACAGATATGCTAGAGATAGCACAGAGAAACTTANAGCTCGTTATAAGGCTTGTGTAGTAGGAGCTGGTTTTTTTTCAAATTTCTATGTATAACCATAATAAATATCTACTTCTGTGATTGAGCATTGAAGAGCCTATGGATAGTTTCTTCTGGTTTCAGTTATGGAGGACATTCTTGTGAGATGATGAGGTGTCTACAGCTTGAATTGTCAGTGCTGAATAATACATAAATGCTTGCCACCCTTGCAATTGCCGCAAGAGAAATAGAAAAGAGAAGTCTGGAAGCATGAAGTGTCCCCAGTGAATTTCCAGCCTGGCTGATGTGACCACAAGTGTGCCTTCTGTGAAGAACAAGAAAGCAAAAAGCCTGGCTTTATAGGAAAAAACAACATTATTTATTTATTTATAGAGGTATATTGTAACTTGTATTTTGACCCAAAATTGTTTGTTAGAATTTCATTATCAATGTGGAATTCTACAGGAAAGAAAAAAAAAATCTCTCTACTAGAGGCCATGCTGTGCTTTTTAGATGGTCTCAACTATATGAAGGCTGTGTCTTGTATTTGCTTTCACTCTTGAGCATTTTTGAGAATGCTTTGTGGAAGGGAGGGTNCCATTATATATTATGTACAGAGTTGATCTGGGATTAGCTAATCCCAAATGACAAGTATAAATGTGATGGAAGTTTTTCATTCAAATCTCTTTCTGTAGTCATAACTTTGAATAGAAGTTATCATCATTAAATCTACAGTGTATATAAGGGCGACTCACTGAAGTTAATAGAGCAATGCCATTTACACCACATGGGAGCTTTACATAATACTAGCACTTACTTTGCAAACTGAAAATACAGGGGAAAAAAAGTTACTCAGTATACCTTATTTACATGTGCAACTAGTGTGAAACGAATTTATAGCCTCAGTTCTGTTATGCATTTAAATATGTTTTTTATTCTTCTATCTCCTCTCCTTTGTTGAAGCATAATGGTGGGTGCTTTCCAAGAGAACATCTGGGCACATTCTTTTGCAGAATGTCATGGCTCTGCCTGAACCAACTTTGGAAATGGATCATTTTAGTTTTGTTGAAATGGCAGTTAAATAGGAGGAATATATCAAGAGTTAAAACTTCATTACTGGAGAGCAATAAAAATGCATCAAGCCTGGAATATTGTCTAGAAGATCAGATTTCTTGGTTATGTTGACACTTTAAAGAAATATGTTTATTTAAGGAATAGAAATTCTATATACTGGAATACTACAGTGATAAATTGCATTCTAGTTAGGCTATTTCTGATGTTCTAATTTTATCGCCTGACAATGGACTGCTGCTATCCATATGGAAGTCAACTGAAGAAGGAAAAAAATAATGCTAAGCGGAAAATCTGCCTTAACCTTTCTCTAGTACTTGAATGGCACTAATGCTGAACAGTGTTTCAAGTCTGAAAACATTTAATTGTATTTGTAAACACCTTTTCAGTGGATCCTAGCAAGGAATTATCAGGTACAGATATGCTAGAGATAGCACAGAGAAACTTACCTGCTTGTAGTTTCTGAGTGGATGTGATGCTGGGGGCACTCTGAGTTTTGTGAAAAACTGGAAATAGGGACATTCACGAGTCTCCACACTTGTCTGACAACTTACCTAAATGTAGATGTTATAGTTGTTTTCGTAACCTGAAAATTCTTTTGTACAAATGGAGATTCTTAAAAAGGGCTACCTGGAAAACACTATGATAAATATGTGTAGCTACTCCCAAAGTTGTGAAGAAGTGATTTTTAACATATTTCACAAAAAAAATTGCTACTTGTTCTCAGTTTTGCAGATGGTTTCCCAGGTTGAGTTGTTAGAATGATAAGGAAGGACAAAAGCTAATTTGGCAGAAGGGGAACTCTGTCATTACTCATGGTGAGAGCATCTGTCTTGCTCATCTACTTCTGTGATTGAGCATTGAAGAGCCTATGGATAGTTTCTTCTGGTTTCAGTTATGGAGGACATTCTTGTGAGATGATGAGGTGTCTACAGCTTGAATTGTCAGTGCTGAATAATACATAAATGCTTGCCACCCTTGCAATTGCCGCAAGAGAAATAGAAAAGAGAAGTCTGGAAGCATGAAGTGTCCCCAGTGAATTTCCAGCCTGGCTGATGTGACCACAAGTGTGCCTTCTGTGAAGAACAAGAAAGCAAAAAGCCTGGCTTTATAGGAAAAAACAACATTATTTATTTATTTATAGAGGTATATTGTAACTTGTATTTTGACCCAAAATTGTTTGTTAGAATTTCATTATCAATGTGGAATTCTACAGGAAAGAAAAAAAAAATCTCTCTACTAGAGGCCATGCTGTGCTTTTTAGATGGTCTCAACTATATGAAGGCTGTGTCTTGTATTTGCTTTCACTCTTGAGCATTTTTGAGAATGCTTTGTGGAAGGGAGGGTGTTTGTAGAAGTCTGATCTTCAGCTATCGATATCTCTTTGAAATACGTATCAAGGATGCTGGAAGTTTTGAGACATCTGATATAAATTGTCCCTTTTGAAAAACAAGGAGAGGGATTTAAAAAAAAGTACATGGCACACCTTACTGTTTTAGTTCTGTTGAGTTGATTAAAAATACTGTTTTTGATGTAAATCAAATTAAGCATGTATTTGCAGTCTGCATAACATAACTGAAGTAGGCTCACAAAGCTTAGGCACCATAGAAATTTGCTCCTGTTCTTAAATTCTCTGTTCTCTTGTTCTAATAAAATTTCAGTGTCGCTGGGTTGATGATGTATTTCTGTAGGTGGAAGCAATACAATGCAGTTTGCAAAAATGTGTACTTTAAGTACAACTAGTAAAATTGGCATTCAAATTCTGCATTTCTGCTCAAACAGATGCATTTCTATTTTCTCTTTTCAAACACCTACTTGATTTTCTAGATTCAGTATTTGTGCATATTTCTGAGGTTCAGGATTAAAAATTATGACTCCCATTTTTTTAACAACTTGCATTTTGAGGAAAAAATAGTCTATTGCATTGTGGGAAAGCAGAGAGCTCTCTTCAAAGGTATATAAATTAATTCTTTTCATTAGAGGAACAGAGGGAGAAAACGTGAAAATCAAATAAATTCAAATATGTTTTAAAAGACTGATAAAAGGCTAAAGGAATTACATGAAAGAGGCAGGAGAAACTTCAGAAGTACTATTAGCTTTTTCCTTTTAGCTTTCAGGCTCTATATTGATGTCGCAAACTGTGTTGCAGGAGTGTGTTCAATCTGCAGGAGCCAAAAGGTCTGAAAAAGTAGCAGGAGCACCCATACTGCAAGACAAACGAGCAGTTGCCGTTTCATCTGTAAGTCTGGCAACGGGCACAAAGCATTGAATCTGGGTGGTTGGGGTCCGTATTGACACCAATTTTAAAGAAAATACCTGTCCATCGCAGGTGTGATTAGTGACTTGTTACAGAGAACGTGTAGTGGCAAGTGCTCCCTTGTGATTCCAGCTGCGCTTTCCACAGAGGAGTAGGAGCTCCTCTCTTTGCATAGGGAGGCTTTCAGACCACATACAGACATCTGTTTTCACGGCATCGCTGTCTTCTGGGCTGCAAGTCGAGTGTGACGGGCTGAAAGCTGAGTGGAACTGGAGATGTGGTTGTGGAGATCTGTCAGTGCCATCCTTTTTCTTGACACATTTATGGATCCTAAAAGATGGTGGAAGCTGTACCCATCACAGAGGGATTTTATTTTCATTCCCAGCATGGGCAGAGAAGGGCTATATTTGTAGATTTTCTCTGCAGATGTAAGGAGTAAGTCCTGGGTTTGATTTAATCCATATTTAGCCTTACACCAAGAAATGTTTAATGTGCAAGATGGCTGAAATTCAGTATACTAAGTGTGTTCAGTGAAAAAATTTCCTTATAGGAAAACTTATTGCTAAATACCACCTTAAGTGGGTTTTTTGTTTCCTTCCACCCCTTCTTTTCCTATGAATAGAACCAGAAACCAGAAAGAGAGACATAGGTGTTAATTAAAAAAAAAAAAAAAAAAGGACAGAAAAGATATGTTGATTTAGAAACTTTTATTTACTTGAGTTTATTTTTTTTAACTAAGCTTTTGCATTAAAAGGATCCTTTTGAAAGAATGATGATTTTCTTACAGCTATTTGTAGATGCAAGTTTAAAGTGCTCTTCTTAAGAACAGACACCTTTTTTTAAAAAAGAGATTTTGGGATTTCTTTCTTTGTGACTTGACAAGATGTTTTGTTCATGTCAATAGTCTTTTGATGACTCAAAAGACATGGGAATGAAAAACATTAGTACTTGCAGTCTTTTGATCCAGTTCCCCTAAGTATTGTTACACCAGGAATATATGGGATTATGATAGCTTTCTAATTTGCCAAATTTGTGTATCTAATCCAGAATGCTTTGGAGACTGGAGCTATTTTGGGCAGGGTGTGGACAGGACATGGAGCTGCTCCAAAATACCCCCTTGCTGGGCTGCCCCAGCTTTGGAAGTGCTGTTCCTGATCTGCTCCTTGCAACTTTGGGCAAACTCTTAGAATAGGCATTTGTGGGGTGCGTAGTCTGTCTGCTGCCGAAGGCTGAAAACGAGAAGCCCCTCCAAGCCCTGCACAAGTGGAGGGTGGTGATTTAGCGGTATTAAATCAGGGTGCAGTGAGAGGCATCCATACTGCTCTTGCGAATCCAAGATCTGATCTGCGTTTTGTGTTTGGGTTCTCCAGGTGCATTGCGTCTTTGTAAGGCAAGTTATTGCTGTCAGTTATTGACTTCCACACTGGTGAAGTGGATAGGATTTTATACTAAACCTCCCACTTTCTCCTCTTATTAAATTAGTGGGGGTTTTTTTTGAGTCCATATCTGCATGTTAATAGTATAATGTTTTTTCACAGCAGGAGAGTAATTTCCTAATTCATCTGTACTACCGAACATTCTTCACTCTAGTTCTAAAAGAAACACAATGGGGTTTAGGATTTTGTTTTTAAATGCCCTGTAAACCTCAGGTTAGAAAAATAAAGCTGTTAATATATAGAGTTATCCTCTCCTGAGTATCTCTGCAAACCCTGACGACAAAAGCTGGAGGAAATATTTTCTCTAGAATTGAAATATAGCAGAAAAAGAAAGTACCTCATTAAAAACAAATGCTGGTATTTGTACAGTGTCTGGGTTTATATATATCTGTGTATATATAAAAATTAGTGATTCTAAATGTGTTTAAATGGATTACTTGTTTTACATGAATTATAAGCTACACTTAAGAGCTAGTGCTTTCTGTATTATTTGCTTTGTATATAATGCAATGATTACAAGCAGCTTAGCATCCAATCAAGAAGAATCAGGTGTAAGACCTCAAGATGGAAGATTTCTTTAAGGAGTTTCATATCTAGAAGAATGTCTTAAAACTAAAAGAAGTAGGCTAGGAATAGAAGATCCTCCAGAAACACAGGTTGAAATCCCCATTGAAGCTGGTGGGAGTTCTGTTACTGACTTCAGTGGATTTAGAATTTCACTGTAAGGATTTTTAGATGCTTTTTAAAATAAAAAGGCTACCCATTTAATACTAATCCAAAACATTCACTGCATAGCTTCTGTCCTGCTCAAATTCAGATTCACAAGTCTCTAAACTGAAAGGAGAACTGTAGGAAAGTAAAACTATGTATTTAAAGTAAGAAAGTATCTTGAGATCTTTTCACATCTTGCTCTTGGTAGTTATTCTTGGTAACAGAAGTGCCTGAGCTGGAGTTGTTTTGATCCATAGCACTTTGTAAGGAGGGGGGAATCAAAGCGAGAAACTAGTGCACTGAGGAAGTGCCTGGAGAAGGTATGTGCCACACACGCCTGAAACTCCCCGTGTGAATTTATAACATGGCATACTCATCGCTGGTAGTTCTTTTGAAAGGGAAGTTTTTAAAAAAATCCACTGTTGGGTGGATTTAAGGCACTAATTCTTCCCAGTGTGAAAGTAAACCCAGGATTTAATCGAATTTCCACCACAGTCATACCCAAACAGATGACAGTGAATAGCTTCTTTTTGTTTTGCATTGCTTATTTCTGGAAAAGAAGAAAACATAAAGAAATACATTAAGATCTAGAATTGCAGAACAGGGAAGTGAAATCAGTTTGTCACAGAAGTTTTTTTTTTATTGACATCTTTAGTTTGTTTTGATGTCTGTAATTAAATCACTAATTATGTGTTTCTGTTGCAGTGGTCATGCTTTTATTACATAATTGCTACAAGTTTTTCTCTCCCCACTAACAATATTTGTTTAACCTTGGTTCATGCTAGTTACATACTTCATAATGTAAAAGCTTAGAAATAGAGTTATTGACTGTTATGACTAACTAAATCAGAGGGTTTCAAACTTCTTTGCCATAAATTAAATATGTTTTGTGGCAAAGGATCAATGACAATTAAAGGATGAAGCAAATGAAGTCATTAAACAATAAATATGATTTCAATACTGATTGAAGAAAATAAAACAAAAAAAATGCAGGAAGACTGATGGCTTTTTAAAGGGGGGGGGAGAAGTTTAGCCTAGGGTAATAAAATAATTTAAAAAATTAATATGTTCTCTGGTCCTTTAAGCTTGCTCCTGTGTTTTCTCAAAAAGCATTTGATTAGGTGAGATGCAATTCAGTCACCTTCTCCTTTATTTTTTCCCTTCTGAGTTTTAGCATATTTTTTGTCAGTATATTTCAATGTATTCATTAATTTTTCTCATTTGTTTATTTTATGCAAACCATAAGAGACATTTTTTCCTCAGTGAAGATTGCCTCTTTATTTTATTTTGAAAAATTTGTATATTTATTTCATTAAATGAGATAATGTTTTTTCTTATTAACATAATTTCCAGTACATTAAACATATTTCTCCACAGACAGAAGAGAGGAATCAGATTAAATGACAGTTAAATCACTTGCAGCAATTTCAACTGTTAAAAGAAATAAGTGTCTCTGTTTTCTTTGTGATCACAAGATGTGCTGTAAAGGGAAATGAAATACTAAAGAAAGGAGGGAAAACATAAAGAAATAATGACTGAATTATTGCAGTAATACCACTGAGAGAAGAGAAACTCACTACAAATAAAAGGAAAAATAATATACTGGTTTTGAAAGTTACCAAAATTCATTTCTTATTGATGAGATGAGTGCAAGCCTAATACTAAGTAAACTGCAGGAGAAAAAAAAAAAGCACACCTAACCCCGAACAATGCTATAAACTATGTATGGTGACAGAAGGAATAAATAGTGTGCATTTGGAAGGCTATTACTCTAAATGCCTTTAATTTTCAAATAAATTTTTTATTGTATTTAAGGAAGGGGAGGAGAGGCAATTATGTATTGGTAAACTAACCATGCACCTCTGCTAATGTGTTTGCTGAACTAGTTAGGGTTCTCCAAGTGCCAATGTGTCCTTACTGCAGAGCTGTCGTGTTTCTTGAGCAGGCATGGGGCTACATGAAGGGGAAACATATATTTTTATTAACTCTTATTATTAGATGTTCCAGAATTATTATTATTATAATAAATGTATTTGCCTTAATTATATTTTTATTAATATTTTAATTTCCAGAGTCTGAACCAGCTGCTTTGTAGAGATCTTCAGAACCAATGACGAGGCTGTGAATTTCTAAGGTAATGTTTACATTATTGTTTTGCCCCCAGTCAAGCTTTCCTCTGTTTGTGCTTTTAGCTGTAAACCAGTTATTTTTCATCAGTTTTATGTGCCTGATCTTGTAGTCCTGATTAAGAACTAGTCCAATGTTTGCTATTTTCCTTGTCTTTTACACTTTCTCATCAATGTGCTCTATGACTTGAAACTCTTTATGCATCCTGTGTCAAATACTGTGATTTTCAGCTTCAAGATGAAATCAAAGAAAGGAGTTCTTGGAACGGGGGACCCATTTTTAGCTCCCTGCTCTATCCTAGAGTTAACTAAAAATATCCTTTTTAAAGGATTTAATTGTAATCTTTTTGCTTGTAAATGCCTAATGAGGAAAAGTGATGTCACTGCAGTACATCATTCTCCCTTATGTGAAATGGTGCAGGGAAAGTGAGGTGGAAAACAGCATGGTTGTAAGGCTTTTGCAGAATTTTTTGGGGGGCTGGAGAGCAGACTCTGGCTTCCTGCTTGGTGCGCTCGTCTGCTGAAGCTGAGCAGGGTACACTATGGGGTCATTACAGAAAGATTTTGTACACTGGTTGGTGTCCCTTGTGTCCTCTTTGAAGTTCTATTTGTTGTGCCAAGGGGAGCTGTCAGGGTGTGGAGGTGGTAATGTAATTTAGCAGTTGAGGAGACTCTAAGAAATTACAGTGTGTGTGAAACATAATTAAAGAAATAAAACCAGAAGCATCTGTCATCATCCTCTGTGGATGCCAGCCATGTGGGGATTGTTCCCACCAAGCAGAATCACATCTCTGTTACAGTGAAGGTGCATCAGCTGAGCCCTTTCTCACAAATGCTCTAAAGCTTCTGGTGGGCATGGGTTGAGGGTCATTCCAAGTTCTGCTGCAAGATCACTGTGTAAGAAAGGTCTGCAAAGCAGAGAGAGCTGGTAAGTGAAAATAAATGCACAGAAACATTTCTAAGGATGGTGCTTATACTTACAACCCTCATTAACATATTTTCAGAGGGCATAATAATCATTAATNGCAGGATACCAAGGTTGCTTTCCTTTCAGGAGAGCATGACAGAGGTGGGGTATTAAAATATAGATATGTTCCCTCAGTTTGTGTAGCATCCTTGAGCAGAAGGTCTGAGGGCAGGGCTTGGCTTTCTGAGATGAGTTTGCTCAGTGTCTGAAAGAAATGGTATGCAACTTTCTCTTCTCTTCCTCTCTGCTGACGTGCTGCGTAGCCTTGATTCAGTAACCTTATGTAGCCTCAGTCTGCCCATCAGTAAAATGGGTATAATGGTAAAAGTAAGAATAATGAAGCACAATCTGTGCAGCTGACAGTCATAGCAGAAACAAACAAAAAAGTCATTTGTTAGGGTGTGAGGTTAAGTGAGCAGAGGTCCTTCACTGGATTTTGTTGCTGTTGGATCAGCCTCTGAATAGCCATGAAGTTCTTATCACTGTGAATAATTGTCCTTTTTGATCTCAGAGGTACTGGCAGGACAAGCCAAACCTTGTCCATGTCCTTTTCTCTAGGACTTGTTAAACATGCCTGTAACCCTGCAAAATAATTGGACACATTATTAGCTTTATGCATACTGATTGTCCCTCTGAAATAAAAAGAACTAATACATAACATGTAATGGCAGTAAAAGTGATAGCAGATTTGAGACTTCACTTCACAGAATTGTGTGCAAAAGGCTTAGTTAACTATTTTTAAAGAAACTTTTTAAATGAAGTAGGTGATGAGAAAAAACTTTTTCAGAATTTAACAAGTTTTATTTTGCATATTCCATACCAAGGCCATTTTTCTTATGACATCGCAAGAATCTAAATCGGTCTCTGACTGAGAGGGTAGGATGCTAAAGGTATTCTCAGAATAACATGATTTAGCTTTTGGAAAATATTAAAGCATGACTACATTGGACTTTTATGTTATATAACAGCAGTTTTCCCATTCCGCACTAAATATTATTTTCAGATTTCTCATCTTGCATGATATTGCCTATTTCATGCCTCTGACAAACTGGCTGAAACAAGCTCTTTTCCCCAAACTTGAGATACTTGTGGATAAAGGATTATTACCTGTGATATCTTTTATAAAGGATGAATACATTACAGCATTGCTTAGGCAGGTTTGCAGATGCGGACAAGGTGTTTGGTTTCTTGTCCAATGCCACAGCAAAAGTCTGTGTCAGAGTTCAGAAGGGGATTTAAGAGCACTGGGTACTTGGATCAGTAGATTTAAGATCTAGAGTGGTCTGGAATATATACTGGAACATTTTTCAGTTAGGATTTTGGTTGTGTGACCCATCTGTCATGTGGCAATATTTTTAAATTAGTGATCAAACTTGCTTATTGATACTAAAATTCACATGTATCTTGCTGACATTGCTAAGCTCTGATGCAGGGAAGAGTGTGGTGGCAGTGTGTCATTCCACACTCTTAGGTTTTGGCAATAATGTACCACCCTTTTCTGGAGAAAAGAGCGTACACTAAGTTCATGGGAACACTTGAGTGAAGAAGAGTGGCTTGGGAATTGGTACTTCTCTTGGCAGTATTTGAGGAAACCGAGTGAGACTTCATTCTTGGGTTTGGTGGTTGACTTTTTATTTTTGTTTGACACAATAGGAAAAGCAAAATCAGGGGAAAAAAAAGCTTGATTCCTCTGCGCTTCAGAGAGGTTTCTTTAGAAAAGTTAGCTAATCTCAAAAGCAGTCTTTGGGGTAAAGGCTCTTTTTCAGCAAAGAATCTTTATAAGGAAAATTATTTAGACACTTTTTTTCATAATTAAAAGCCCAACTAACCAACCCCACAGTCTGGCTGAGCCCTGCATTGTTTTTGTAGCACTTCCATAAGAAAGCCCTTTTTCTAATCCTTCTCCAAACCTGTTCGTGCTTTTTCTCTCTTCTGGGAGTGCTCAGGCATGTGTGCAAGAGGCAATGCTGATGGCCCTCAGAGCCTGATCATCCAAATCCAGATGGGTGGTGGTCCCAGAGGCTGTGTACATTTCTTAAAAGTGGGCTAGTACTCAAGATAAATTATGGCCAAGCTTTTTCTCACCTTTTAGTCAAAGCAACCTCACCTTGCCTGTTGTGTCTTCAAAGCTACTTGCTGCTGTCACAGAAATTAGACTGTTTTACCTGGGAAATGGAACTATTATCTGCCATAAATATCTTGGCAGTGCTAGATTTAGCAGGAAAAGTATTTTCTCCTTGCAGGATCCTCACCCTTTTCTAGATCTAATAATTTCAAAAGTTCTCAAAACATACATTTCACAAGCAGATGCTTTCATTGAACAACTCACTTGCACGGCGGCATGTAANAGAAAAGACAGGACTGACTTGGTGCCTTTTACACCTGTTGGCAGCAGGCTGCTGCCCAGTCAATGTGTGCATAGCTTGGGACAAACCACAGCATTTGTTGCTGTCTTTTACATGATAAAGGTAATGAGTGGAGTGGGAGGACAAAAAGTGATGATAGAAAACCAAGCTTCCATCATTCTGTTGCTTGTGGAACAGATTATTTTTCTTTATATAGAAATTCAAGTGGAAAAAGTGGCTTAGATGGAAAAAAAAATCCACTTAATGCTTCTCTTGATATTTCCAGCAAGTAAATGTGAACATAATGAAATGGTTGTGTTTATTGAAAAATATTTGGTTAAATTTAGATATGTTTTCTGGTTAAAAAGGGGGGAGAGTGATAATAAATGTAATTTCAAAATAGAAGCATCCTTGGTTTCCTGTTTTCAGTAGGCTTAAGATAATTCATTTGTTCTACTTGTAAATTGCCTATTGATGCATCATCCCTTCCAAAACTGTCTGTGGGCCATCTTAGCCAGAGTTTCCTATAGTTATTTTTGCACTATTGTTAAACAGTACCATACAGCATGTTGCTTTTTCAGTTTATTGTGTGGGATCAGCACATAGTTTTCCATTGTGGCATATTTGTGTGTTTGTCACTTTTCTGGTTTATATGCTAGCATATGGCCAGAAAGACAACCTTTTTTTTTTCTCAATTTTCTTCTTTTGTATTGTTTATTCCACAGTGCCTTTACATCAACAATTTGTAGAAATCAAATTCCTGGAATATAATCAGTTTGCTTAAAAAAAGAAGAAAAGTTTGGAGGATACAGTTCATGTGGATTAGTGAGGGTTCTGTGAATGGCTTTATTTTACCACCCAGGGCTGTACAGAGGGGAAAAAGCAAATGCCTATTTTTATTTAAAGTTCTCAGTTTAGTAATTCAGTCTCAGATACCTCAGCATGCCACACTTGCACAGAGACTCGTGCCTGCATCAAGAGCTTTTCTGAAGCAAGCAGAGCTTTTCACATAGGCAAAAATATGCCTCATGGATATCATTGCATGACAAGGACCATATGTTTGCATTTGTTGTATTTGTAACCCCAAACCAGGCAGTACCAGAACCACATGTTGTCCAACTACTACTTTATTGCAGTTGATCTAAAATTGACAAGAGATTTTTTTTTTTTATGGTGCTGACAGTGTAGTTATTGTTTTGTTTGATTTTGACCTTGTAGAGAAGACCATTTGTTCTTAATTTACTTTCTCTTTGGTATCAATTCTTACATGACACTCAGATAAAGAAATTCCTTGTTTTATCTATTAAAATAATCAATACAAACTCAGCCACAACGATGAAAAGGTTATAATCTCTGTCATTCAGTAGTCAGATTATTGCCACACATTGGAGGATGATTTGGTGGTAATCCAAGAAAAGAATGTTGTTACCATGGCTTCCGTAAAACAAGGAGTTAAAGGTTTAAGCAAAACAATCACGTAACTCCACTTTCTTACTTGTGTAGTTCCAATGTACTGCATATTTTTAGCTCACCCAGGATGCAGTAACCAAAGACCACTAATCACTTTGAAATTCTGTACAGTACATGTATGATGATAAATCCACTGTGTTGGCTTCTTCTGGATTTTTCATTTGTTAAAAGTTGTTGCACACCGTGTGACCCACTATGTACAGTCTGCTGGAAAACATACTCATTTTCTTTAGTTTCTTTGGTTAGTTAAGTACTTTCAAGAATACCAACTGTGATTTGAGGTAAAGAACCCCTGCAGCAATTAGGATTCATTTACTACTGGACCATTTTATTAATTACACATTTGTAACCACATGGCTAGTCACAAAACCAATCGCACATGTCTGTCTGTATTTAGAGATTTGTAGACAGAAGATTTAACGTAAACATAGAAATGTTAAACTACTCATCTGTAGCCTGAAAAGAAGATAACAAGAAGGATTCTGTTCTCCGTATGATTTGTGAACAATGCTAAGTAAATATTCATCGTTAATATATAATAACTGTTGCTTTTGGCAGTTCACTTTTCATCTAATTTGATAATGTGTCCAGTAAATTAAGTGGTACAGGCTGCAGTGTTTTACCATCACAATTGCATATTTTCAATCATTGTTAAATGAAGGCAGCTCAAGGCAAAGCTTTAACCCCCACTAGTTTTGTCTGTGATAAAAAGAGAAGGTGCTATCAATCTTTATTGTCTGTCTCGCTTACTGTAATTGCATTCAATAGTCCACTGATTCTGTTGTCTGTGCTAATGTCAGGAGCAGTGAAGAGCCAGATGCTCAGACTAGATCATATGCATCCAGTGGCCACTTTGATAAGTTGGCAGCAAGTCTCTGGGTTCGATGATAAATTGTTAACGCTATAGCTTATGAGCAGCTGAATACTGGGAGTGGATACGGAGAAACTTCTTACCTTGTTTTAAATCTGGCATTATGATGCTAGCTAAAGGGCATGCCATGTATTATTCAAATGCATCTTGCGCTGGAAGTGTGCCAATGAGTCATTGTATCCCCATGAAGTGTAAAACAGCAACAACAAAAAACCACAACAGCCTCAGAGTGATTTGAACATGACATTAATAGTCCTAAGACTGTAAAAAGTATTTCAAAATACTTTCTAATAGTTATGATTATCTGATTCAACAAGAGAGCTTTTGAATTACAGTATTCCATCCTTGAATCCATCTTAAAAGTTTTTTTTTCTTGGCAGCTTTTTTTTCTTTAATCTGAAGTAGTGGCTGGATCATTTTACAGAGGAACAAAGAATACCACTTTAGGGAAGCATGAACAGTGATATACCTTTGTGGGGAAAAAATGCAAATAAGGGGACTAGGGAATAATTTACTTGCATTCTACATGTTACTTGTAGCTTTAGTCTATGTCCCATATCTATGGTTCCTCACGGGTTAATTTTTTAAGCTGTTTAGTGAGCGTTATCCCTTGGACAAGTAGCTGTCAAAGGAGATCTAAACACTCAGAAGCCTCTGCTGCACCCAGTTCATATAATTTCATCAGAAAATGATCCTATTTTTTTCTCAAGATAGATTTAAATGGTATGATCCCAGCTGTGGATGGTAGTATGCCTCGCACCATGTCATTGGTGGCTTATAGCTCCAGTATTTCTGACAGCACGGACACGAGGTCTAGCGTTGGTGCTGTACAGCGTCTGAACTCTCTTGTGGCACTGTGCTTGAAGCATTCCTCCAGGAAGGACATGCGGGGCGGTTCTCATACCTGCTGTAAAAGCTGGTTCAAGGGTGCTCAAGGTGAGAATGAAGGCCTTCCCGCTGAGGAGAATGTCTTTATGGAGAGTTCTTGGAACTTGAGCTTTTGGGAAAAAGAAACATCACTATCTTCTCTTAAACTTTAAATGAGTAATTAATTTTCACCTTTCAAGAGGCCAACTGAGGTACTGTGGCTAGGAATTGGGTTCTCAATAACTTCTGGGCCAGATTGAAGGGCCTCCCTGCCACTGTGAACAGAGCGCCTTATCTCCTGCTGGGCACAGGAGTAGAGGCGATCGTCTCTTCTCTGCTTCTCTTGGATACTTTAGGCAGCTCGTTTGACTGCTGCAGGTGTTACCTATGTAGAGCAGCCTCCTTCCATGCAGTATGGCCATATGATAAATAACCTCTGGTGAAGCTGGCCTTGACTGAGGAGAGGGACAGAACACTGCAGAATGTGTGTGCAAATATTGGTTTTCATACATCATTTCTTTCGTATGAAATCAAATTGCATCGTATTTGGAAATGTATAGTGAACATCGTGCTACTTAATGCTGAAGTTTGCAATGTGATGTGTACGTAGAAGTGTAATTATTTGAGAGAGCTTGGAAAACTAAAATTAGTTTGTTAAATTCATGGTACCTACTGTTGCTTTTATTTTTTTTGTTGTTTGCATTTTGTTCAAATTACTTGAAGTGCACAGATGTTCAATTAAAGCTTAGAAAATCCATGGCTATTGCTATTTTGAAACAACATTGTTGAGATTTAACATATCTAATAATGCTTCTCTCTCAGAAGAAATTCGATTAATGACTCTGCTAAATAACTTTGCATTGATAAGTTAAAGAAAATGGGAAGTAAACTATAAGGAGATGCAGGCTCTCTGCTCCATTTATTAATTGGAATTACAGAGTAGCCCATAAGATACCAAAATAGTAGATCAGCTTTTCATTTTCATATACTCATGTGTCACATACCGTGCTTCAAACACCTTGGCAGTGTGTTCTTTTTATATATGCTGCAGACAAATCAAGACATTTTATGATGAAGAAAGTTACTAGTAAGATCATGTTCAGTCAAGTGAAATTGGACTTTGTGCTGATGTTTCCTGTGTAGTACACGGTAGTGCATGTTTGTACGCTATTGGAGCNTTCAAGGGTGCTCAAGGTGAGAATGAAGGCCTTCCCGCTGAGGAGAATGTCTTTATGGAGAGTTCTTGGAACTTGAGCTTTTGGGAAAAAGAAACATCACTATCTTCTCTTAAACTTTAAATGAGTAATTAATTTTCACCTTTCAAGAGGCCAACTGAGGTACTGTGGCTAGGAATTGGGTTCTCAATAACTTCTGGGCCAGATTGAAGGGCCTCCCTGCCACTGTGAACAGAGCGCTTTATCTCCTGCTGGGCACAGGAGTAGAGGCGATCGTCTCTTCTCTGCTTCTCTTGGATACTTTAGGCAGCTCGTTTGACTGCTGCAGGTGTTACCTATGTAGAGCAGCCTCCTTCCATGCAGTATGGCCATATGATAAATAACCTCTGGTGAAGCTGGCCTTGACTGAGGAGAGGGACAGAACACTGCAGAATGTGTGTGCAAATATTGGTTTTCATACATCATTTCTTTCGTATGAAATCAAATTACATCGTATTTGGAAATGTATAGTGAACATCGTGCTACTTAATGCTGAAGTTTGCAATGTGATGTGTACATAGAAGTGTAATTATTTGAGAGAGCTTGGAAAACTAAAATTAGTTTGTTAAATTCATGGTACCTACTGTTGCTTTTATTTTTTTTGTTGTTTGCATTTTGTTCAAATTACTTGAAGTGCACAGATGTTCAATTAAAGCTTAGAAAATCCATGGCTATTGCTATTTTGAAACAACATTGTTGAGATTTAACATATCTAATAATGCTTCTCTCTCAGAAGAAATTCGATTAATGACTCTGCTAAATAACTTTGCATTGATAAGTTAAAGAAAATGGGAAGTAAACTATAAGGAGATGCAGGCTCTCTGCTCCATTTATTAATTGGAATTACAGAGTAGCCCATAAGATACCAAAATAGTAGATCAGCTTTTCATTTTCATATACTCATGTGTCACATACCGTGCTTCAAACACCTTGGCAGTGTGTTCTTTTTATATATGCTGCAGACAAATCAAGACATTTTATGATGAAGAAAGTTACTAGTAAGATCATGTTCAGTCAAGTGAAATTGGACTTTGTGCTGATGTTTCCTGTGTAGTACACGGTAGTGCATGTTTGTACGCTATTGGAGCTGTTGCATATTTGGACCAGATGCTTTGAACACTGATCAGCTCTGCCTTTGTTTGGAGGCAAGTGTGGGGAACTTACAAGACCTGAAAATGTTCAGAGATTTTTATCACAATCTCACTGATCACTACCCCATGCCTACCTGTATTTTTTCACTTTTGGACTAACAAGGGGGGCACATTTGCTGGGGGAAGAAGCAGTGTGACTTCTGGGCCCATACCGCTGGCTCTCTAATGCCCTCAGGATTCCAGAGGAGAGATTGAGAGCCCTTCATGCTGGAAGGACTGGGGTAACAGATGACGTTTTACAGTTCTCACCAGATCTTACAAAATGCTGCACTTGGCCCAAAGGGAATGCAATGCCTTACTGCTTAAAAACAGCTTACTGCTTAAGCTTACTGCTTAAAATCCACTTTGGTGTGGATATTTGTCAATTAAAAACAAACAGCACACAATAAAGGAACTACAGCAGAAGTTTATTTTGGATCTGCTGTTTTTATTCTTAACTACTTGCCATTAAATCAAAACTAAGTAATTTTTACAGGATAGTTCATTGAATTTTAGAATTCTTTAGAATTCTTTAGAATTCACTCAAAAGTTTTCTACCAGTTTGACATGTTGTTTTGTACTTGTGGTAGAGCTGTGTCATTTCTAGTGTATTGGTATAAGCATCAAGTTACGTGTGCATTCAAGAGTGGCTTTTTAATTTATTTTCGGTTCTCAGGTAACATTAGAAGCAGTAATCATACCTGCCTCTTTAAAGTGACATGGCTTCATGGATTTATTTTTGAAATAATTTTATTTGCAAATGGTCTGCTAGACATTAGTTAGTTTGGAAGATTTCTGCTGTAAGACATGGTTTCTGAAAGCTCTACCAGAACAGCAGATAAAAACTGAATTTTGTCTGGGGCCAAAAATGGAATTTTGTATGTGAAAAATATTGTCTATTTGTTTTTGCAGCTGCAAAAATAATTGGGAGTAAATGGAATGGCTAGACCTATTGCTTCCCTTGCAGGTGATTACATTCTTGTCTCACTGCTTTTAAACTGATGGGTGATTCAGCTCTCAAGTGGAGTTACTCATTTATAGCCAAGCAGATCAGGATTTATACGACCTTCTCGCTGTATGGGGGTCTCAGTTGGGATACAGAGCAACCTGAGAGCACAAACTTTTAACAAAACTGCAGCCATGGTTTTAGATTATGTATGATAAACAAGATATTTTGCTTGCTAAAAATAAATCATATGGAAATAAAAAATATGTATCCAATATCTTGTTTAGAGGGAGGTGGAAGAATCAGGTTTAGAAATATCCTGATGCTCTTCTACAACAGTACAATATTCAGAATTACTGCACCTAGATCTGAAACCATGGAATGTGAAGGAGAAAATTCTTCCCTTTGACTCAAAAACCTTAATTTCAGAATCAAGCATTTAAAATCAAGATTCCTTTGAGGTAAATTCTGAATTAAATTGTTTCAAATTAAGAAACCAAACAAATTTTCTTTGAAAAGATAAAGGCCCTTAACTTAGAAATCAATTAGCATATGAGATAAAATTTCATAGTTTGAAGAAGGAGAGAAGAATTTCTGAAACATTTCAGGAGCATTAAACTTGAATTTCTTCCTGCAGAAGTTTTGGCATAAAATTTCCCTCAGTTTGTGGAGTATAATGCTGGTTAAACTTCTCTCAATTATGGAGCAGGATCCAGAGTCCATAGCCTTTTGAAGTCGCCAGCAGTTGAATCAGTAGATCTAGGATCGTATCTAGTGAAGTTGTAGTATTAAAAAAAAATAAATTCCTTTTNCAATATGATACCCAGGGAGGATCAAGTTCTGTCATGAGAACTTAGTTCACATAATTTCCACTTGTTTTAAGTAGAACATAGTCGGTAAACATTATGCTTGTCTGATTAGATGAAAAACTTCACCTTTGGAAAGAGATGAATAACTGCAAAATGAAAGTTATTAGAGAGAGAGAGACTCTAAACTTTTCCCCTTTTCATTCTCATATGGGTTATATTAGTAGTGATTTGGGCAGATTTTAAAAAAAACCCTTCTGATGGTTTTTATGCGTTTTTCTGTGTTTCTAGAATTGGCTTGAGTTATGTGCATAGAGTATGGAGTGTAAAGTTCCTTGGCTTTAGTTGATTTCTCTGTTATATTTTAAAACATCTGCATGTTGAGAAACTGGTCAGGATACTCTGGCAAGGTACTTGTTCAATAGGTGTTTGGGGAGAAAGCTCAGCATTTTTAACATGTGTTGTAAATTCTTAATTTGGGTTGCCCTGGAATTTGAAAGGAGTATTTGTGTGTTCCTGTAAGTCTTGTCAGCATGTTGGTTAATGTATGTATGTAACATCTGTAAAAAGCATATGAAAAGCAGCCGCAGATACTGTATGAGCATTTGTGATGTGAAGTCTAACGTCATTGCTAGGTATCTGCACAGATGTTAAATGGCTGTCATAAAAAAAAATTAGAAACATTCAGGTGTAGAAAATTATTCAAATTATGTAAATATTCAGATGTTTTATATAAAAATAAGAAGATGCCACCTTGTGGTAAGAAGGATGTTTTAGTGTATCCAGAAACCTTTGGGTGAATAGGGTACACATCTGAAAGCTGGCAATGATTTTTAATTTTTTTTAAGCAAGAGTTTAATAAGTAAGATTAAATTCTAATTAGAGAATTACATGACCAAACTTCCCCTTTCCCATGTGTTTTCCTCCTCCTTATGGATGTACTCTTGTACTCAGGGTGTTTACAGGACAGTTGAAGCAAGAGCTGAATATTTTCAAAGCTGCTTATTCCTGTGTGTTTTCAAAGCTACTTGCTGTTAACCCAGAAAACGGGCTGGGAGGAGGAACACACCTTCAGGCTGGGTTGCAGCCTTATAGCTGAGTCTTAGTTTTGTAGTTATGGCTTTGTGGTAAATACTGCATAGGCTGAGATAGCAGAGTGAAATGTCTCTATTTTAGACTCAGCACTTAGAGTGACTATTATTTGATTTGTAGCCAAAATATATTTATGGAAAAATAAAGGTTTTAAAAGATCAATAACATCTCTAAATTTATCTAACAGGCATGTCTAGTACCCATTATATTATGCCATTCTTTATAATGGATTATAAAAAGTTTGTGTTTGCTTTTGCACCTATTCAAACATAATTTCGAATTATAAGGTGAATTGTGTATCCTAACAATATCACCTGTCTCACCAGGATGCTGTTCTTTAAGTGTTTGTTGAGATTAAAAAAGAAAAACTAAAAACCCCCCACACCTTATGCTTTCTCTTTTTATTCTGTATTCTATTTTCTGTGATTTAAATAATCTACTGTATCTGCAAAAAACTTAGTGAGACCACGGTATAAATGCTGTCATGTACATGATAACAAACTACTGTTGTCTTGTTGTTTAGGTCTCTTTATTTTACACATTGATGGTCAGGAAAAAAAATACAGAAAAAATATTAATTGGAATACAGTCTTAAATTTTGTGCATGCATACACACATGCGCCTTAACAGCAGGAGATGTCTACCCTGTGCAGGCACTTTTGCGCATATTGATGCTAAATTTATACAACAATATAATAATAAAAAAGGGGTTAACAATTTTTCCCCAATTTGAAGAAGTATTGTGCTTGTAATTAAAACATGCTTTCTCTTAACATAATTTATTTCTTTGCATAATGTAATTTGACGGAGCATTATAAATGTATATCTGTATGCTTCATGACCCCATTATGAGGACAATTTTTCCATAGTAATTCATTTGTGTTCTGTTTCTTCTTGCTTTCTGATTACACAATCAGTATTGAATTGTGCAACCAACATCCTGATTAAAATGAGACAAAAACGTATACAGCTTAGCTCACTGAAAATCTCTTCTTGTTCCCCTAAAGACAATGGGAAAATTCTTATCTGTTGAAGAAGACAAAGTTATTAAAATGGATTGCAAATGGAAGAGTAGAAGGCGGAGCTCCAGCTCCCCGTGGGAGGAAGGCAGGGTAGGAAGTATCAGCCACAAAAGCCACAAACACAATTTGGAGAAGTATTGCTGGAGAAAAAGGAGAACCATTTGAAAGCTAGCATTGACAAGAGGGGTTTGGGAGAATGTTTCTCATTTTTCTCCAGATTTTAGGATCACAGTAAGGTGCAGTGTCTTTCACAGCAACAATTAATTTATTTAGTTACCAGAAAATAACTTTAAAAAAAGTTTTTTTGATGCAGGAGCCAATGCTACCTAATGCACAAATAATTTTGTTTTTAATTTTATCTTGCCACCAGGCTTAAAAATCTCAACAGCACCAATGGTGGGTGACTGATGTGGACTTTGCCTAGCCCAAAGAGTTTACAGCTCCAGTTTTGAGACTAACCCAAAATGTGCTCGACAAATAATACAAGGAAACCTATTCAGTCAATTGAGAAGGGTTTACTATAACATTAGTTTGGAATAATTTTTGTGTTTAGAATTCAACACATATTCTCTCAGTATTAAATAGCCTAAATTGTATGTATTTTTGTTTGTGTTTCAATTCCATTTGTTTCTTTTTTGTTATTTTTTTTTAACTTCTTGTGAATGATGTTTTATTTAATTATTGATTGGCTATTAGTTAAAAAAGCAAAATTTTGTTTTATTTCTTGAGAATATTAACAAAATGAATGCTGATTGTATAAGCACACATATTTGCAGTGCTGTGTTGATTTTGGGAATAATCAGCTAAATAATTAAATCTTAATGCTTGAGGTTTGAACATATCTATAAAAACTGAGAAACTGAGTTGCAGCTTTGCCTGTTGTGCTCTGGCACTCTTACTTTATTGATTCATTTTGTCCTTTGAGAATGTGTTTAGATGGATCATGGGTTGCTTGCAAGCAACAACAGCAAATTAATCAAATGTATTAGAAAATGGTGTGCCACAAACCTTAGCAGTGGGCCAAGTTCAGTAAAATGCTGATTAACATAAATTATTAACTTAAAAAAAAATCATTAGAGCAGAAGTTTGGCCTCATGGTCCATACTTAGGTTTGGGAACTGTGAGTTCCTAATTTTAATTCCCTGGCTTTTTTTGGTAGCTTTTTCTTGTAGCACATAGAGTTTTACAGTATCTCCTCTTGTTTCCTACAGAAATAACCCTACTTACTACAGTGGTACTACTCAAGATATTAAAACTCCAAGTAGTTATGCTAGAACTGGTTGGAAAATGGGAAACAGGTCTTGTGGAACACACAATTCTAATTATTGCCATTAATGTATATTGAAAAATTTTAAACAGAATTTCTTTGGAAGGTATGACCTGCTCTTTGAAAGTGGTGGGAAATACTTATTTTTAATCACCTTCATCTCAAGAGCTGTAATTGAGGTTATGAAGTTATAGTGGATTAACAGGTTAGTGATTTTTTTTTCAATATGGGGGAAAAAAAATCAGTGAGCTTGTTATAAAAACTTTACTTAAAGTGCTCAAGCTTTAAACACAAATATGAAATCAAATATTTTAAGTTAGGGCCAGAAGCTTCACATTAGAAATTAATCATGAGATGTTTTAGTGATAAAATCTCTCTCATTTGAAAATGTAATTTGTTAACCAGCACAATATCTATTTCAGGGCATTATTCAAGCTCCAATAAAGATTTTCATAATATTATAATAATGTGCCAATATTAATCCTTGTGTGAAAGGAAAATGTGCTTTTTTTTTCTCTTGGCTCACAATCTCCCTTTTTTGTCCCCTCTGGGATGCAAAACCAGAAGACCTGGGGACACAACACAATATTTGCTGGCATAACAGAGAAGTTACAACTCGTCTTGAAGTAGAGAGGGTTGTTGGTGGGGCAGCAAGGCTCCCGTCCCTCATAGCTGGCCATTTGTTGGCCACGGCCACTGCTGCACATGCCGTGGGTGTGGAGGAGAGGTGGGATGCTGATGGCTGAGCAGTCATTCCCCAAAGACTTCTGTGCTCTCCCATGGATGCAGTGTAGGTCTGGGCTTCATGTCAGTGACCTGCCTGGGTAGTAAAGGGTCTAGGGAAGGTTTGAAGGTAAAGTGCATCCCATCTCTCGCACCTCCGTTGTATTCTTGTCTCTCATCCTTCCTTGTCCAGCTTTGTTGGATCTCGCTCACATATGGTGGTGGAAAAGAAAACACATAACGTGTTTGATCAAAATGGACTGAAACAGATGGAAGTCTTGGGATTGTACTGTGTTTTTTCTTTCTCTGCTTGATAAAGGAATAGTCAGTAAAATCCTAGCAAAGTATTAGTTCTGGGGAAAAAAATGCTTGCAATTCCCCTTGCATTTGCATGATTTTCTTTACACTGTAAAAACCATTTAATATGACTCTAACATGTTGATTCTGGGAAGCCATGTAGAAAGGCAAGAAATGACAGCGCTTGAACTGTGCTATTTTGCCTATGCTGTAATTATTTTCATTTATGAAATTCTAAATTCTAAATTCTTTTTTAAATATTGAATATTTCTGGTGAAGTGACAGCTTGTGCTAGCTTTAGGATATGCCTGCTTGGTAATTATTCATGAGAAGCACAGCTGAAAACAAACTAGTTATACACCTTGGCAAGTCACTCTGATTTTCATTCTGTGAAATTTCCCTATGGCCATGTGACTTTATTCTAAAGTACTCTAACAGTGCAGATGTACAGAATGCTATAGCTGTTATAAATTTTATTCCTGTATTCAAAGTTTTGGATCATCAGTGCTTCAGGAAAAGAAAAAAAAAAAAAGGAAAAAGAAAAAAGAGGAGGAGGAAAAAAGACTGATACAGAGTGTGTTTTGAGTGTTTGTCACATACTTCATTATGTGCAGCTATCATACATTACTGGGACAGAAATATATCATAAGTAATATATCGCAATGCATGTTCAGGGCATGTAATGGAATTTACAATGTCTGGAAGAATGCAACACTGAAATGCACTAAGTATTTTAAAACATCTTGTTTAAGCTATGATACAACAGGCAGCACCAGCACTGACATTTTTGGAAGTTTAAAAGTAAGAGAATTTCTATGTAACATTGGATGAAGAATCAAAATGCTTCAGATTTAGCTAAAAATAAAACATTTCTCTACTTTCGCCTTTTCTCCATATGGCTCCTGAAACATTTCTTCATTTAAATAGGTTTTAGAGCTCTTTCCTTATAGTTCCTAAAGCATTCATTGCTTTTGAGAAAAAAAAAAAAAACATTTTAGCATGTGCTATTTTTGTTATTCTAATTAGAAAAAAAAACAGCTGGTCCCGCGCGCTCTGACTGTACTCTTTTCAACACATTGTTCAGATTTTTTTATCTTTTTTCTGTCAAGCTACAGGCTACTTCCTCATCTCATCCCACACAAGGCAGCCCCTAAAACACCTGCATGTGCAGCCTTAAGTCTCACATTTGCCAGCAAACAAAAAGAAAATACCTTATTGGTTACAGGACACATACATCAAATTATTTGTATTAGGAATATATATATATTCACAAGTAAGTGGAAGTGACACCAGGCTAATGGGCAGTAGTTTCATTTTCCATTCAGATGTATTTTTTAGTGTCCTTAGCATGTATTCTTTCTCATACATATAAACCAACTTTACTGCTTTCATCTTAAAAAAAAAAAAAAGGTAATCAGACTTCACTTAGGATTTTGATATCTGTAAACGTGTGTGCCTACAAATAATCATTGAAGCTGATCAAAGTCACACTCTCTGTTGCTATGGTAATGAATCCCCATTTTGTTTACGGATGGGTATGTGCCACATGACAAGAAATGATGTCAGGTGGAAAGCTGAGATAAATTAAATTTGTGGTCTGAAGTTATTAACATATGTTTTGTGTGAGTGTGTGCATGTATATTAACTAAGGAAGGGAAGATCCAGAAAATTTTGTTCTTTTAAAATGACATGGAAACACAGTGCTTACAACATAAATCACAGAGTAGTTTATTCTGGTTAGATGAAAGAGACATAGAGCGGTTGGAGCAATGACGTTTCAGTGGCACATCCAAATCAATGGAGCTGTTCTTTAATAGTCCTACACGTTATTTAGTTTCCTTGTCCATTGTTTCCTCTAGTTTGCAATTCCATTTGTTGATTAGATTGCTTTTGCAACGATCCGTAACTTTACATATGTGCCTTTTGCCCAAATTGAAAGTCAGAATTTATTTCTAGCTTAAAGTAAAAAAAAAGTCATTACATTTATTTACAAATAATTACACAAATACTATTATTTTGGAAAGCAGAAGAATTCATACAATAAATACTAATTGCATTTCAAAACAAATGCAGTAATACACTGGTAATTTTGAAACACACTTTGAAGTCCTAAAAACATACAATTGAGATGAAAATCTGTGTATCTGTCAATAAGCTTAATTCTGTGGATGCAGAATTTCCCCTAATGCCAGCATTCTCTGCTGGGTGTTGCAGGAGACTGGCCTTTATGGGTCAGAATCAAATGCAGGTTGGTGTTGGGGAAAATCAAAAGCCTGTAGTCAAAGTAATCATTAAAGGAAATTTGTTTCTATAGAAATTTTGGATATGACAGCCTTTTCTTTTTAAGTTTTGTATGTAAGTGTATGCATGCACATATGTTTTTGGAGAAAATGAATGAATGCATTTTTCTAAAAGAGATTGTACTAGCTGTTTCACAAAGTGTGGATGAGAAACTGTTTTTATCAACAGTAATTTTCTGTTCTTGGTCATGTGTTTACATGAAAAGGATGCCAGAAATGTCTCTAGCCAGCTGAGACTTCAATTTCGGTGACTTTCAGTTCCACTTATAGCACCTGTCAGGCTACCTGAATGAAACCCCAGTAAAGTCAGCAGCAAAACTCAACAAGTTCAGCAAGTTTGGGACTGTAGGATGGTAAGAAAAAGCAGTAGCCAGCAATTGAAATGTGTAGTGTTTCTGATTCCTGAGGGTACGGGGAACTTCATACTGAATTGAATAACTTGTGAATCTGATAAGTTTTCCTGCATTAATCGTTTTTAGAAGCTGTAGGCATTAGTTAGGAGAGGCAACAGAAATGAGCATTTGCAGAAAATCCTGTGCTATGATAACATCTGAGGGGCAGGGCTGTTAGACACAGCAGAGATGGGGAACTACTGCCAAACTTAGCCAATGCTTCAGTGGAACAGTGTCGATTTCTTCTTTTCCAAAGTTCAGCTTGTTGGAACATCTTCCTATGCAGAATATCAGGCTAGAAACATATTACAAACATAGAATATTATATCAGAAACAGAGACTGTAGCAGTTCTGTTGTACCAAATATTATTAAAAAAAAAACCAACCCTGCACTGAAGATGCATTGATATTTTTGTACATTTATATGTCATTATTTAAGATAGGATCAACAGTGCATTTGTTACTTTGAAGTCCGCAGACCATTTTTCTGTTTCTTTAGAAATATAATAATCTCTCTAATTCACGTGCCATGTGGTGGTATACCACCTAGCAATAGGTGCGTAATTGAGGGCAGAATTTGACCCTTTGATTCTGTAAATCACATATGATCATTACAGAAGAGCTCAGATCTTTAGACGTTGTATGATTGCCAGCTCACCAGCCACCCTTCCTTTGTCACATTATTTTTTTTTAGAGTCTGACACTCTAATGAAAGCAATACAAAAGGCTGCCAGAGCCCAGCTCAGAATGCCCAATTTGCTTTGACTGCCATTTTAGAGAGCAAAAGTGTGTTCCATTATTTGTATTGATATTGGGATGAATTTAGAATGGCAGATCTTCTGGATGGGGGCTACACCTTTAATTTTCTTTAAAGTGTTGTGCACATACATGCATGTTTGTGGTATCACGTAAATAATAATTCAGTAGTAGGAAAATTAATGCATTGCTGAAGGTGGACTAATAGACTTCTGCTGGCTCTATGGAGCACTAGAATTTAAGCATTACTCAATTTTCAGCCCATACACCTAAGTGATAGGATTTCAGAAGATTTTGTGTATGTCTTTGTGTATAAAAGCTGAGCAAAACCCATTTTCTTTGGCCCAAGCTTCTAGAATAATCTACAGTACATCCAGTTTTACTCATTACCCGAGGTCTGCAGCACTGAGAGGAAGTGTGCCTTTTTGGCATGCTGTTTTGAAAATCTTGAATTTCTTTTCCTTCTGTCTTTCTCTGCTGCAAACTTTTTCTGTCTTCCTCATCTGAGATACTTGGGGAGAATGAGAGCGTTGAAGCAAGCTTGTCAAATGTTAACCTGATAAAGAAAAGGCTTGGAAATTCATTTTGTTCCCTGGAGAGAGGCTGTATTATTCTGAGGTGCCCTCTGCTATGTCAAGAGCTAAAGATGCTTCGTGAACCACACCTAGGCAAAGATGAGTAAGACCCTCCCTTCGAAAGGCTCAGACCTGTTGAGCATCCTTTTCATCATTATACCACACAATATATTGGAGCATCTCAGATTAATCATCTCTTCCCACAAGTAGAATTTCCTTTTGTTAAGACCTTGGGGAAGCTAAATTTTTCAAAATACATGCTGGATGGGACTGAAGGTTTTTTTTTTTTATTTCTTTTGGAACCCCATTCACAGAAGCAAACCTCCAAGTTTAAACTTAAAAAACAGGCAGCAAGGGTTTCAATTCAGAGGAAGAAAGATGAATTGGTCCTGAGATTCTGTGAAGATCCTGCATTCTCCTGAGTGCTGGAGAAATTCGTGAAACTCATTATCTTCCAGTCCAGCATTTTGGAGAAATCCCTGACTATATCAAATATAGCTTTGGCATAAATGTGTGCAACTAATGTTAGAAATCTAAAAATGATCTAGTTAATCATCATTTCAAAACAATGCCTAAATATTATTAGAGGTGGAATTTGGGTTTCTTTGATGGAGTCAATTGAGGCTTAATTTTCTATGTGGATATTACATGCACAGATCTTGAGCCCCAAGGGATTTCTTCTGAGACATGACAGTGAGAACATATTGCTGCATGTGAAAAATACTTCTACCTTTGTTGCTCAACATAGAGAGAATTTTTTGACTTCAGAACATGCTAAAAAATATAAAAACCAATCCCCCCCCATCACCAAACTATTACTTTTCCTTCTAAGAATTTGCATTTTGCAACAGAATCTGAAATTCAGGTTTTGAAAATGAACTCATTTTTAGAAAAAACAGATATTTAGTGCTTATAAAGAAGTTGGATGCATAGAATAAATTCATATATGCAGTACAAAGTTAGCCTTCTGTATGATTTATTGGGTTCATTTGCTTCCCTTTTCTACTTTTATTCTGGATCTTTCTATTGTTATTCTTCCAAAAGGAATACAGTACAGCAGATACATCAGAGGCCATTATTTACTGATTCTGTATATTGTTTTCATAATGGTTGAACTCAGCAATTCATGAACTGATTATTGAGTTTCAGCAAGTGGCTAATGAATCATTGATGCTGGCTCAGGGAGAAACAGATTCCTCATGTTTCTGCAATTCTGCAGGTTTCCTCCAGATTTCACAACTAGTTTCATTCATTTCATTTATTTCTTTCCTACCTTCCTCTCTTGGAATATTACCTTCAAAAAAAAAAACAAACCCCAAAGCCAGTGACCACTTACGTAGTGTTCTTCACCAGTAGTGACTGCATATTGACGAAAAGAATATGTAAGAAAGAACCAGCAGGATTTGCACATTTCATGAAGTCTCATGCGAATGAGAAACTGTGAATAAACTTTAAGTCATTATAAATCAGCTACAAGATGGCACTAATATCAAATGAATGATTTAAAGTCAGCAAAACAAATTGTTGATGAATATAGCATAACAAGCATAATTGCTTGTTATAGAATAGTAATAACTTATTATTAAAGATGCTGTATTATAGTTGTAATGTAGCAGTATCAAAACTTTAAGAGCAGCCCGCAAAAAAGCTCTTTTCATTCTCATTTTTGTCTTTCAGCTTTTTAAAATGCATGTCCCTACAGGACTCTTAAAATGTAGAATTTAAAGATTTATTTCTGATAAAAGGTTTAAATTGCAACAGCAAACTATAATAGCCCAATAACAAGGCTGAATAAATATTAAAATAAAGAAGAAAGAAAAAGGCACAGATTTATTGCTTACCTGTCTATTCATGAAAATGGATCCATCATATTGCAACTTGACAGTAGCTCTCTATAGCCCCTATGTGGGAATTCAGACGGGGGATAAACTCATGAGGTTTATTCACTAGTTGTGCTGCAATGTGTGTTCGAACTCTACAGTAACAGAAGATTTTCCTGAAAGTCATTTCAGTGTGAATTAAGCCTTACTTGTAACCTTCACCTTTCCCATAAAGAAAATTACATTTGTCATAAACTGCCAAATTTGGTTTCTTTTCATTTCTACTAAACTGTTATTGAGAATGGTAGATTTTTTTTTCCTGGGGTGAAGTTGAATAAGATTCGTGAAATAGGAAATTCCAGAAGTATACTTTAAAGAATACTCACAAGTTTAGAGGGCTTATTTATAGTCATATTTGATTTGAGATCTGATTTCTGTGGTCATCCATACCATTAGTACACTAGTGGAACAATTGTTTGGATATTTGGTTAGGGCAGCATCCTATATTTTACCTTCTGAATAGATGTAGTCAGAAGATGAAGTCAGGATATATTTTTTTTACTAAGTTATGAGAACTTTTAAAAGAGAAAATTCAAGTATTTAGTGAGAAAATAAAAATATTTCAGTTAATGTAGTTCATTATATTGCCATGATGGCTACATGGAGTTGCAGATGATGTACAGATGGTCTCACGTAGGCTCCCTTTCCTCATGTGGTATGTTGCTCTCTTGAGTATTTGGGTGTGTGCTCTTGGGCTCTTGCTCTCTTTTATTTTCCTTGCCCTTTTCTAAGAAGTAGAGAGGGACAGTCTCATCGTGGGAGATTAAATCGTATTGGATGACCCAGTCTGGAGAAATGAGGAATGAGGAGAATGAACCAGAACTACTGTTATATGCAACAGGAGAATTGGCAGACTAGCATATTTATGTTTTTGATAATACTTTTCTTCCAATCTTGCTCGTAAAACCAGTTCATCATCAAAATCAATTTGATTGAGTTGAAAAAGTCCATTTGCTATAGTTTCTGTTGAAACTTTCCAAGCAGCTCTTCTTACAGTTCCTTAGTAAACACGTGGTTTTGTGGTTCTTAAGATTCAACACCAATCGCCATTTTGATCTTTATGAAACGTGAGGATTGCCAGGAGCTGATGTAAAGAAGTGTTCTGCTGCTTGCAGCCCTCTTCTCTGAAAAGAGAACATTGGTACCATTTTAAACCCCAAATAACAAAAAACCTGACTTTCTGAAGTCTAGAACGATCCTACTTTATTAGTAGAGGCAGTAGCAGGTACCCACAGGTAGGCTGAACTGTTTCCTCTCTTTTTTTTTTTTTCTTCCTCTTCTTTCTTTTCATAGAGAGTGTCTGCCATGTAT